>PQWD01005792.1:0-29377 GCA_019425675.1 Leucinodes orbonalis
ATGTCGGAGGAGGAGGAAAGAGAGGAGATCGATGTCAAGTAAGCCATCCATTCCAACTCATCATCTCCTAAGGCACAGATGTCTCGTGAATGTGTGACGAGAGCTTTAACTGTGGTGAATTCAGATCACCAGCTGCGGCTTGTACTCAGGAATATGCTTTAAATGGCGTGTATGACACAGTCAATAATTTGTCACAACAGCTTAAAAAACATTGAAACCATAAAATACGACTGCTTGGAGAGTATCTATAAGCAAATAACCATTCAATGGAAGAATTCTGGCACTTATTGATAACCGGAAGTGATGTAAATTTTAATTGTCAATAACTGAGTTCTTGCAAGAATACTAAGACAGTATTAGGATTTAAAACTGACTCACATGTTTACTGGAATTGGCTGAGAAACAGGTTATAACGAGGAATGTTCACAGTAAGTACAGATGATGATTATTATCAGATATAGATTTTCCATTGTCACAGATATGATTCCGTAAATGTACTAAAGTCGCATCCTATCCTATAAGGATTTTGAGTGTTTACGTGCGAAGGTTTTAATGGAAGATATGCATCTACCTACTGGCAGGAATAAAGAAGACGGACAAGATACTGATTTGGAATGATTGAATATTAAGTGAAGGGCAATTAGATGGGAAATATGACTCGTGTGTAGCGCACACTTGGAGACTAGAGAGGTAGAAGTGAGATAATGGTGATTCTCGAGAGAAGGGATGCACTGAGATGACGACAGTATTACCAGCAACGCTGACGTTTAATCATTATGGAGATGGCTGCTGTAATGCGCTAGTGGAAGATGGTATGATGAAAAAAGGTGATACCAAGCAAAGTCGGATTTGTGTCCTATGCCTATCGTCGCTATCTCAAGTAAGCGGCATGTGATCAAGAATGTCATTGATTTTGAAACTAAATAAGAAGTAATTAAAAGGAATAGATTTCCGTTACCATTATAGAAGACCAAATGGAAGGTTAAAAGGAGCTAGAGTATTTCATCGTAGACTTAAAAACGGATTTTGGCATGTGAAGTACATAAGACAGTCGAAGTATACTTCGTTCGTAACCCACAAGGCAGTTGAATTTATGAAAATGCCGTCGGTTGTGTCAGCGCCTATTCTGTTTCAAAGATTCGTCAACGACATCTTTTATGATTTATAAAATAATGATGTTCTCTCTGCGTTACTAGATACTAATTTTAACCACTCTAAGACTGAAGAAGAGGGAATTAGGAAGTTAGAAATTGTTTTTAAAAGGGCCGAAGAATATGGTTTACAGTTTAATTGGAAGAAATGTCACTTTATAAAGCATAAAATACAATACCTTGGTTATGTCATTTGCGACAACAAAGTTCAACCTTCTCCTGAAAAGATCAAAGCGGTATCAAATTTTAAGAAACCAGACAACATAAAGTCAATACAATCAGTTTCTGGGACTGACTGGTTACTTTTCGCAAATTTGTTAGAACTTATTCCTATGCAAGACCAATGAAGAAGTTTGCTACAGGAAAGATGCTGTTTTTAAATTTTGATGAGAAATGTGACAACGATTTTGAATTGAAGAATTTTTATGTAGTTCACCTGTTCTCACCAAATATAGTAATCCAGATAGAGCAGAGCTGCACAACAGATCTAGTGCAATGGGGTACGGAGCTGTTTTACCTTCAAAGAAGTCAAACAAGACAACCATTCATCCGACCACTTGAGTAAGAAGACACTTGACTTGGAGCAATTATAGTTACATTTGGAAATATAGCCTTTGTTTTAACGTTAAAAAAGTTCCGAGTTTTACCTCGCTGGGTATACGTTTTAAGATTGTCACGATTACACTATACCGTACAGAAAGGATTTCCTCCTAGAGTAAGCACGATGGGCTTTACTTTAGAAGAATTTGATTACAAGATCGAACATAGACTGGATATCGAATGAAACAGCGGATGCTTTAGCAGATACCTGTCGTTTAGTTCTACGAACCATAGCTCGTATAAAGAAGGCACAGAATGAGGAGATACATAAAACTAATTAAGAAGATTTTAGACAGCAGATACCAAGATTTATAATACAGAATGAGATACTAACTATACAGATGAGAGATAGATAAATTATTAGTTGTAACAAGGAATGCAAATGAAATATTAGAAAAATCATGAAAAGGGTCACTTGGAATTTTAAAGACTGAGGAATTGATTAATTAGGGAGTATTTTATAGCAATTTAAATGAAAAATAAGAAAAGTCATTGATGAACTGCGGTCTTGAGCATACTCGTGGCACACAAGAGGTAGAAAGAAGGGTTCTACACCCAATAGACAAAGTGATAGCACTGTCAACATATCAACATTGTCATTTGGCCCTTGACTCAACTCATAAACTACAAGTATATTTTTTACTGTTGTTTGATTCGCCGTATATCAATTTGTGGATATATCTTGTCAAGACTTTTAAGGCACTGAAGAGGCTTTAGCTAAGTTAGATGCAGGCAGCAAACTTTGCTCATCAGAAAGAAATTATATGACGAACGCAGCTTTTACTCTAGAACTTCAGCAATATTGCAATGAGCAAATATTACATTATACATACACGGTTCACGAGGTAACGGCCAGTAGAGGTATACACCAGATTTAAGAGTTTGAGTAAACTAGCGTGGATGATCTAAACCAGTGTATCGTCATGTATCTAAAGTACAGAGATGTCTCAATAGTAAACTTAAAAAGACCATGGGTTTCCGTTTGAGTTGATGTTTGGTTGCAAATGAGAGACAAGACGATGACTAATAAAACTTATAGAAGAAGAAACATTGAAAATTTTGCGAAACAGAAAGAACTAAGAATAAAGCTAAAAGTCTATTCAAAAAATAACAGAAGAGAACACAGAATTATAATAAGCGAAGAGAAGCAGGGAGTATAATGTTGGAGAATTTAGTAGCCTTAAAAGACCATTTCTCAGGAAGAAATTTTCCGAAATATTGGTCCATAGTAAGTTACAAAGTGCACCGAACGATCGTTTACGCCGTGAAAAAGATGCAAATGATAGGTCCCTATTAAACCACTTCTCAGCGGATTTTATGAAGGTGGGTCATCCTGATATGATATTCATTCTGGGGGCAGATGAATAGCAGGATGCCGTGTGGATATTATGTTCAGAAAAAAGGATTTATTGTTGAGTATTGCAAGAAGGTTGATTGATTTATGAACAGTCCGTGTCAGATTTTGGGTGTTGTTGAAAGAAGTACTTGTTTTGATTTGTAGATATTTTTGTGAATTTAAAGAGAGTTTTGGAAAAGCAGTGTTTATCTCACAAGTATAAATATACATATAATAGTTATATTAGAAATTTTACCCAAAACCTTTACTGATATATAATAATTATGTATTAGTGTATTACTATATATATTATAATATATTATATATTATATATTATAGTATATATTATATTTTTTTTTTTTGGAAATGACCCAAAATTTGAAGGGTGTGGGGGGGCTATTATCATCCTATATTATATATATCCAAATTTAACCCAAACTTTTTACATTGGGGAGGGGGGAGGGGGATCGTTTTTGGAAATAGAATCCCAACTTTTTAAACTTGGGGGGGATTCCTATGTAAATGTGATATGTATCTAATTTTCTTTATAGTTTAAAAACAGTTTCAAGGTGAACGTAAAAAGTAAGGTATGTTGTCATGAACAATTTGCATATTGAGTTTTTGCAAAAGCTTAAATGAAAAGAAGAAGCAGGTTGCAGTGTTAAATTATTCTGTTTTGTTACCAAGTGGATGGCTCACTTCTGGTACGAAAACGATAATTTGTCATACCGAGTAAGCGGCACGAAAGCGCGGGAAAGCTAGTATTGTATATATTAAATTTTACGTGAAGCAACCATAGTTTTAGATATTTAGTAGTATAGTGACCTAAGCAATCAATTTAGAGATTACGTCAATAGAAGGCTTGCAAGATAGCTCCAATCTGCTTGCCCCGTAGCATTTGCAACTCTTGGTATATGGCTAATCCGGCACTACCTTTATTATATTAGTGTAATAGTAACATATAGCTTATCAAGTTTACTTTTCCAACGTCACTTTATCAATGGTATCTGAATTATCGTCATCAGCCTATAACGTCGCACTACTAGGAATAGGCCTACCCAGCGATGGCGAAAATAGGCCTCAACCCATCACGCGGTCCTAATGCGGTGGTATATGAAAAGATAGAACCACACCAACAAAAAAGAGATCTATCTATTCAACGTATCGCAGTCCACTACTGGAAATAGGTCTTACCATTTATATCTCTCCAAAAAAGTTATCATCATCATCATATCAGCTCATTAAACGTCTCCACACGAGGGGCACGAGCCTACCCGTATAGGTGATTAGGCTTAGTCGTCCACGCGGGCCCAGTGCGGATTGGACGACTTCACACACAACCTTCGAATCTCTTCGCAGGCGTGCATGAAGGTTTCCTCACGATGTTTTCTTCACCTCAAAGCGTCGGATAACGTACATATATTTTCGAAATTCGAAAACACTTGGTACGTGTCGGGATTTGAACCTCAGCCCTCCTGGTAGGAAGGCGACAGTCCACACCATTGTGCCACCGACGCTAGACTAAACTAGACACTAGACGCAAAAAGTTATAATTTATCAAATCCAGTATTGACAGGGACTATAACGAATGATACCTCTGAATATTTGCTCAATTTCTTCAGTGGTGTTAGTGACGTCAGCAGTGACGTCAGGCTGCGGTTGTATACAAGGCGGAGCGGTTCTGGCGTCTTTTCCCTAGGTGGCTCAGGTCTGGCATAGGTTCTGTAAAAATGATTTACCTAACTAATAAGAGGTTGGGCCGAATTCCAACAGAGATTATATTATGCCACTTTTAAGGTAAAAAGATTTTTCATATCCACAAACATATATTCAAAACTAGACGTTTTTTTTAATTTGGAAGTTTTGTAGTTATGAAGTTATCCTTAATATAATTTTATATTTAACATATATAGATGATCATTTAAAGCTATTTTATTCGATACACTTCAGAAAATTGTAACAAATGCATTTCAATAATAAATTTCTATTTTTTTTATTGTTAGTGTCATGAGAACATGAGTCTATTTTATTAATAATGTAAATGTTATTCTCATTATTATATGTGTTTTATAATATTAATACTGTTTTCATCAATTAAGGAATCGAGCACAATGGAAATGCTATTGTCAAACGGCGACTGGAAATGCCTTAACAGACAAACTCTTATGACAAAGATAACCAAACCACTCACGGCTAAGATAATGATTCACGATGTCATCCTGCGCGGCTCCTCAACTTCAGGCGTGGGCGGAGGCAGTCTAACGGTCTTCTTAGCAGCTGTAGATTACGTTTGCTCATAGGAGGCCGGCTCAACTCGCTGCTTCCGACTGGACGATGGCGTAGACGGTGTCGCGTCTATCAAGTACTGTTATAATCGTTGGTTAATAAGTATTAAGAAAGAAAGAAAATGTTGTATTTCTTGCATCAAAACAACAAAAACCTAAATGTTAAAACGTAAATTAAGTATCATTATTTGCTACGACATTAAAATTTGCTACGACGTCAAGTAGAGCTACGACGTAGAGAAGTGCTACGACTTCGTAACATGGAAATACGCACTACTAACTAACGTTACCTGCAACTCATCCAATGCTTTCTTCTGCTCCACGCTGTGTAGTAGCCACATCGGTGACTGTACAGCGACCGATAGCAATGTCTTCTTTGTTATGGAGGCCACTACGCGACCGGCCGATACGGCGTGCGTCAGCCACTTGTGAGGGGCATGTGCTACGGCATCAAGACATGCTACGATACCATTGAATACGTTTCAAAATCTTTCAATACCAACCACGCTATATCGTATCCCCAGTAACAGTCCGCTACGATATCAAGACATGCTACGACACCGTACAATGGCACCAAGTTCTACGTCTATAACTAACGTTACCTGCAACTCGTCCAATGCCTTCTTCTGCTCCACGCTGCGACACCCTTTCGTAAAGGTCCATGACGTCCTACGGCATCAAGATGCGCTACGATACTGAAGAAGTATGCTTCGTCTACAAATGACGTTACCTGCAACTCATCCAATGCCTTCTTCTGCTCCACGCTGTGTAGTAGCCACATCGGTGACAACACAGCGACCGATGGTAAGGCCTTCTTTGCTACGGCGGCTGCTACGCGACCGGCCGCTACGGCGTGCGTCACCCTCTCGTGGGGACAGTCGTAGCGGATCCACCGCGCGGGATATCAAGGCGGCGGCACGCTCGCGACAAATGCCTTCTAGGCCTATCAGCCAGATCTGAAATGTTTATTAATGTCTCAATCTGACTGACTCATCATTATTCCCCACCAAGGGGCACGAGCCTATCCGTATAGGGTGAATCTGGACAGGGCTTAGTCATCCACGGGCCCTGTGCAGATTGGTCGATTTTACGCACTGAACTTTAAAATTTCTTTGTTAGTGTGCGCAGGTTTCCTCACGATGATGTCCTTCACCGTAAGAACGTCAGATAAACGTACATATTATTTCGAAAATTCGATAAGACATTTGTACGCGGCGGGATTTGATCCTGCACCACCCAGATCGGAAGGCAACAGTCCACAAATGAGTTATCGACGCTCTGATTAATACCCATTTTGGCCAAATTACTTAGTTAAGAGGCGTTCACAAAAATCACGAAAATGTAGATTTCAACGCTCAAATTCGGTACAAACACACGCATTAAATGACGAATACTTGGAAAGAATAGATTATTTCGTCGTCTACAATGTTACAAGAACAGAATTTTGATATTTTGCTCAGTTATTTATTAATCATCATTTTCTGAACCTATGTTTCGGTAAAATTGCGTGCAGACCTGTTTTCGGACCTCAAATTTGACAATTCGCCTAATTTTCAAGCATGTAAATATTTTTCTTTATTTATAGAATACCCTGAACTTCAGGACTATAAGAGCAGATTTTTTATTTTTCCCTTATATCTAAAGAAAAAAAAAGATGAACTTTATTCAATTTTCGTTTAAATTGCCTTTGAAACATTTTCTACCAATATTTTACTTAAATTAGTCATGAAATTTATACCAAAATAATCAGCAAGATATGCTGAAATTTTTTCATATTCATTTTTTTTGTGACTAGTAAAATATTTTATAAAATACCATTTAAAACAAGTATATATTTCGGGGCGCAGACTGTAAGCATTTAGTACCGCGCTGGCGGTCGTCGGCGTCGGGTCTATGTCAAATTTTTCGCGGAGCTGTCAAAGCCGATATTGTGTGATTCATTGACGTCTAAGTACATGGATAGGCCACGGGTTGTAACCTACTTTAGTGACTTACGTTTTAATTATATCGATTTTTTACTACATGCATATGAATATTGGTACACATACACCAAAATATTATATTTTAAATGTATATGTGTCTGTCCGTCTGTTTGTTCCGGGAAATCTTTTAGGATAAAATATCATATCATAAAAACTATTAAAAATTACTTAAAAATAAATAGCGTGCAAATATTGAAATAAATATATGCGCAGCTATTTTATAATAACTAATATTAACTATCCTGGGGAAGGACGAAACTTGAAATCGCAAATAATAATCAACTAGTCCATGCATTGTACTATTAATATTTTTTTTATTCAGATAACTACAAAACAAATACAATTGCGTTAGTAATAATATTCCTTATAAAATATGTTAGTAACACATAGTTGTTTAAAAACAATTAAACAATCGGTTGTTTTTGTAATTTCAGAGCTGGTTCAATAGGAAAAGTTATATAGAGCATTAGGCCTATAGTTTTTTACCTCAATGGTGTGATTACGAAAGCAACACTGTATACTACGATTGCAGTATTTGACACTTTTGGTATTTTTTATTATTGAAATTAAATAATTATATTTTTTCATTATATTTGTGAGAGTAAACAGAAAATTTTGAAAATAATTTAGGTAACTTTTATAAAATGAAAATATATATAAGAACACAAAGTCACAAAGACTGCTTCTGGAATATGCCTACCTTATCCGATTTTCACGGAACCGGCCAACACCTGGCCGCAGTCTATTTATAGTTTCCGCCTATGGAAGATCATCGCCCGGAGGGAGCTCTTCAGCCAAATGGAGTCCCGACGAGATCGGGAATAATTCATTCCACGACATCAGTCTGGCCTAAGAAGCCTCAGCTGGATTTAATTGCGGCTGTTCGAGAAAGCAATTTCGACTCCTGAGACGCGGCGGATCCGAAGCTCTCCCATACAAAGGATGCCTAGGGTCCACCATCTGCTTATATTTTTTGCCAGTGGAAAGCAGCCATTATCGAAGGCGTGGCATATAATATGAAATATAGATATATAGATAGAATATTCTTTATTGTACAATTCCGAGACAATTAACAATTTAAAGTACATTAACAATAAAACATAAAAAGTACAAAGGCGGCCTTATTGCTAGTAAGCAATCTCTTCCAGCCAACCTTACAGTTAAGAATCATTTTAAAACAGAATAGGAAGGCGGTTTAATTGCACAAAGTAAATAATTGAAATAAATTTTCAAATCGAATAAATTATAATAAATACAAATAAAATACATATTATACCTATGCTACCATAAATATGATTAAATAAATACATAACAAAATTAAAACAATAATGAGATAAAAATAAAAGAAGAGAGCAACTATTTAATGATAAATAGTGCGATGTTACCATACCTTTGAAAGCAGTTAGGTGTCTAGCTTTTCGGATAGTAACTGGCAAGGCATTCCACAGGCGAACTGCTTGAACAGTAAAAGACTGATCAAAGAATTTCGTGGAATGCAATGGCGTACTCAATTTTAGGTCATCAGACGATCTCAATGAACGACCGTGTGTGTCACAAAGAAACTCAAAACTACGCTTCAAGTAAGCAGGAGAGGTGGGACAATGTGAGCATTTCTTCGATGACGTATGGGTAACCACTTAAGTTTAGAACGGAATTCAGATACGTGGTCATATTTACGTAAACCAAATATGAACCGAATACAAAAATTTTGGAGTCGCTCCAGTTTATTAAGTTGCTGTTCCGTAAAATCAAGATAGCTGACATTCATCCGCATAGTCAAGCACTGGAAGAAGAAGAGATTGTGCAAGCGCAATTTTAGTAGCAGTTGGGAGGAAGTTACGTAATCTCCGAAGTGATCCAGCAGAGGAAAATTTTGCGGCTGACTTCTTGTATTGAGGTCCCACGTGAAATATGGTCAAGTATTACATCCAAATTTTTACACTTTGACTTACAGGTAAAATTGTTCCATCAAATTTTATTGAAGGTACAGTTGACCAATCAATTCGTGTGGTTAGCCTTGAGCTACCAATAATAATAATCTTGGTCTTAGAAGGATTCACCTTTAGTCCATATGATTTACTCCAGTTGGCGATATGTTCGAGATCGTATCAATGTTTCATATAATAGAAAAATATATATACATCCATAAATAAGAATATAATTTAAAGTTAGATATTCTGTGATTCATTAAAAAGTTCACAAAAAAACACGAATATGTAAGATTTCAACCCTCAGATTCGGTACCATATTAACTGCATTATGTGGCAAATACTTGAAGAGAAAAGTTTATGTAGTCCTCTTCAATGATAGAAGAACAGAATTTTGATATTTTGCTCGGTTATTTTGTAATCATCATTTTTCGAACATTTAATGGTAAAATTACGTGGAGACCTGTTGTTGAAGCTCAAATTTGTCAATGTGGCTAATTATATCCAGCATGTAAATATTTGGCTTCTTGTTTTGAATACTTCGAGTTTCAAGATGATAAGAACAGATTTTCGATTTATGCCTTTTATCGAAGAAAAAGATTAACTTTGTTTAATTTTCTACCGACCTTAACTTAAATTAGTCATTATTTTTTTATCAAATGAACATGCAATACTTCGGTGGCTGAATGGTGTGGACCGTTGCCTTCCGATCGCGAGGGCGAAGTTCAAATCTCGCCACGTGCCTATGTGTTTCGAATTTTCGAAAATATGTTATCCGTGCTCTTTCGGTAAAGGAAAATTCATGAGGAAACCTGCGCACGCCGAAGAGATTCAAATGTTGTGCGTGAAGTCGGCCAACCCGCGTGGACGCCATACACCCTTTACGGGGTCGTGCCTCTCGGTGGGGACGTTTAATAAGCTGATAATAATATTTGTAATGTTTTCAAGGTTTGTCACTACCAAAATATTTAATAAAATAACCAATTAATAGGGAAGGAATAATAATTTTAAACACCAATAATGGCGGCAAACCATAGACGAACATTTCCAATTTGCATTGATACTCCTGGCTTGCACAATTTGTAGTTGTAATTGAGCTGTCAACGTGAGAAAACAATAGTGGTTTTTTTTTAACTCGAAGTTACTACAATTAGTTTCATGAAAAACTAAAACAAACTCAATTATGTCCCACTTTATCCGTATGCTAGCATCGCTACCCGCATGTCGTGGTAAATTGTAAACTTCTTTAATTACGCGTTCATAAACTATCTATAAATCTAACCATGGAGCTTTAATAAACATCATAATATTATTAATAATGACATTATTTTCTCCCAGCATATTTCCACTTAATTAATAAAATGGAATCATTATTAGTTAGTCGCACTATATACGTACGCCATGGTGTGAGCGAGAAGATATATTTGAAAAGATCGTCGCGTAACTTGAGCTGTCATTTAGTGTCAAAATACCTAAAATCGTGCTGCGCTGAAATGTGAACGGCCTCTTAAGATGCTAATAATAATACAATTTTTATTAGTACTTCCAACTTACACAAAATCCATCAAATATAGGGCCAGCTTTCTTGATGCTACTCATATCAAAGTTTTCAAACGCAGCCACAATTTCTTTGTCCATTGAATCATTTGATTTCTTCGAGGTTTCCTGCGATAACTGGAATGACAGTATTATGAGTATTAGTTAATTACAACAACGCTGGGATTGTAAAAAATTAACAGGTTTCTTACCGCCATCTTTTAAAACAGTATTACAATATATTCTTCACCTTTTCTGGTTCAAAAATGCTGACGTATCATTATAGTATAATGTTTTAAGAGATGGTGGACACCCAAAGTTGTTCGGATATATTCTATCATCATAAAAGCATTTTTTTTTATAATCAAACATATTTTACAAACTTTGGGTAACTTATCGATATTTAAAGAAATCTTAAAAGAGTACAACTATTTATTTACTTTATTGTTTTCTTTAAGAAACTTATGACATACCTTCATTCTTGCAGACATAGTCGACATGTCAGTAGCTCTGCTCTCATCAACAAAATTGCTTGGCGGCCGAAGATTCGTGATGCGTGAGAAATTTAAACCTTAACAGAATTACAACAAACGATAATACAGTTACAGCATTATTATTAAAATAATACTCTCTCTATATTCTCTAAGGTTGATATTTGTGTGAACATTTCTATTTGTATTGGGCTCGATTATTTTTCTTTGTATAATATTGATTTCCAGGTTTGATTTATGTGCAACATAAACATTTGTGGGTATATGATGATTTCTGTTTGTATAGGTCTCGGTGATTTTCTATAATTTATAAAATATATACCACAGTGCCATTTAGCCCTAATTTAAGCAACGAGCTTGTATTAGAGGTACTTAACAACGGATACATATACTTATATACTTTTTTTGTAAATACATATTATACAAGAGCGTCGGTGGCTCAGTGGTGTGGACTGTCGCCTTCCTACCGGGAGGGCTGAGGTTCAAATCTCGACACGTACCAATGTATTTTCGAATTTTCGAAAAATATATGTACGTTATCCGACGCTCTTACGGTGAAGGAAAACATCGTGAGGAAACCTTCATGCACGCCTGCGAAGAGATTCGAAGGTTGTGTGTGAAGTCGTCCAATCCGCACTGGGCCCGCGTGGACGACTAAGGCCTAATCACCCTATACGGGTAGGCTAGTGCCCCTCGGTGGGGACGCTTAATGAGCTGATGATGATGATGATGACATATTATACATAGAAAACACCCAGACCAATACAAACTGGCAAGTTCATGCACACAAATGTTTGTACTGCGCTGGAATTGAATCCTGACCACCTAGGGTGGTGTTGCATTGGACGTCTCAACTGCAACATCAAATGGGTCGTCAAATATATACAATATTAGTATGACTACTCACTCATATCGGGCAATCTGTGTTCAGCGAGCGGCGAAGAGGTGGACGCACCGGCGACTCTATACCGTGCAAGTGGTAAAGCGACGCCTCGCGCGGCCGATTCCTTCACCCATGCGGGTAACACACACGCTTTACCATATTCCAGGGCCGCTTTGTACTTCTCACCGCCCACACCTTCCCTGTGATGTTAAAATGATATTGGAATAAATTGACATTGAAATTACATTAAAGTTGACATTGAAATTACATTTTAATTGACGTTCAATGTACATTGAAATTACATTTAAATTGACATTGAAATTATATTTAAATTGACATTGAAAATAAATTTAAATTGACATTACAATTAATTAAATTGACATTGAAATTACATTTGAATTGCCATTGAAATATAAATTTAATTGATGTTGAAAGTAAATTAAATTGACATTGAAATTAAATTGAAATTGAAATTAAGTCTTATAGATCTTACTTATCGGAAAGAGTTCAGAAAGTCTGTATTAATGCACAATTTCGCAAGGCGCTCTTTGCGCATGGAGTACCCAGAGTTCAATTTTAGGCCCTCTCTTATTTAATATATATAATGACCCCTTACTATTGTAAAAAGCCTTTCGGATAATCTATTTGCTGATGACACATCATTGATTTTTAAAGTGAACAGTCGTAAGGAGACTTTTGACGATGTAAATAGAGCTCTGTCCCAAGTTATGGATTGGTTTACTGCTAACAATCTTTTACTTAATGCTAAAAAAACTAAATGTATAAAATTCACTATGCCCAATGTAAGGCAGGTCGAGACCAATATAACTCTAAATAATGATCAAGTGGAGCTAGTGACTCCACTGCCTTCTAGGCATAACTTTAAAATCAAAGCTGCAATGGGGGCCTCACATTGAATCCCTGGCTGGTAGACTTAGCTCGGCCAGCTTATGCTGTTAGAAAATAAGGCTCTTGATAGATATAGAAATGGCAAGATTGGTTTACTTTAGTTATTTTCATAGTGTCATGTCGTATGGTCTACTGTTGTGGGGCTCGGCTGCCGACATTAATACAATATTTGTGCTACAAAAAGAGCTATTCGTTTTATCTACAACCTTAGACCACGTGACTTCTTAAGGAACTTTTAAAGAAATAAATATAATGACTGTAGCATCGCAATATATTTATGAAAATTTAATTTATGTTTGTAATACTATAACACCTTTAAGAAAAATTGTGATTCACACAATTTTAATACTAGGAATAAAACAAACTTGCTGTTCCGGACTTGAGACTACATAAAATAGGGTAAATCTTTTATAGGAAATGTATAGTTTTCAATAAGGTACCGCAAAATATTGTAGAGTTGCCTTTCATATGTTTAAATTTGACGAATATTTATGTGATAAAAATCCGTGGTCTTAAACTGCTCAGCTATTTCAGTGTTTATGATATATTGTTACATTAAAATTGTTTTTAAAATAGGCAACACTGTTGAGTTTTATTGGGTGCTTCTTTCTCAACAGGCCAAACCACTGAAGCTTTTTTTTTTCAAAGCATCAAAACTCATATTTTTAGTTTAGTATTTAAATCTTTTATTATATTTGTATATTCTTGATGCTCATAAGTGCTTTTGTAAGCCTAATTTGAAATAAATGTTTTTTGACTTTGACATCAAAATCCGTAACATAGTTTTAAAGATTTAAGCATACATAGGGACATAGGGATATAGTGACAGAAAAAGCAACTTATTTTATACTATGTAGTGATATAGATTACTTACTTTGTCAATACAACAACATCGGTTGTCTCACTCTGGAAGGCACCAGAGAACGATCCGCCATTTTCACTGACTAGTTTCATTATCATCTGCTTATCTTTCTTGGAGATACCTGAAGTGGTACTTGCAAATTGGCAAATGCAGGTAGTTTGTGACTGTCAAAATCTGGGGATGAGCCGTTTACATTGAGATGTAAGGATGCCTGCCATACTGCTTCCACCCAGGTTTCACTCATCACTGGTAAGCCTTTTTCAATTGATTTCTAGAAAATGGAAAAAAAATAAAAAAAATCAATATGATATGAGTTACGACACATCATTTTTTAATAAGCATATAAGTAGGTCACAATGCTACGGGTTTACATTATATTGTGATATGAAAAATTATTGGATTGAGATGCAACCATCAAGAGTATGTACACAGCTAGTGTACATACTCTTGATGGTTTATACCAAATTCACCAATCAGAAATTTTGCAGGCCAAGTTAGATAGTAGTGTGCATGATTGACCCAAGTAAACATATTCATGCACAACTTTGAGAAGGATACCACATATATTGGTGTGGCAAGACATGATCTTGAATTTAGTTTTCTCCAAATTCATGCCAAGCTCATCTCATAGGGAAGATTAATTTAGGCTATTCAGCATCTAAGCTAGCTCTTCCAATGACTCTGCCACCATGACTACACCACTATTGGTGAGAAATATACTCTCCATTGACATTGGTGTCTTGTTGAGACCAGTCCAGGGTCTGAAAGACATCCTCCATTGTGTTTGTTCAGGGATCTAACATCCCCCTGTCTCACACCATAATGCAATTAAGTGGGTCTTGTATGTTGGTGTTGGATCTGAATGGTCATCATTGCTGTGTTGGAGACACTTCATCACCTCAATATATCATCAGACGACCCCGCTTAACTTAAGACTTAATATTGCCAAATATAAGTATATTAACAGCATGAATTAATGTATAAAAAACCAACTCACTATATATTTGTCTGAGAGCACAGTGTCAGAAACAAGGTGTGTCGTTTCATCTGTTAGCACTGTGCTATACAATCCACCCATCCACTGTACTTTCTTCTTGATGGTTTCCTGGACAATTTTATATTACACATCAATATTATAAGAACATATATCAAAAGAAATAGAACATAGTGAAACTTTATGGTGTGTGTTAATGTATTATTTTATACTAGTTATAATATTTGTAATTAAACATTGGAAAGTAATTTAGTGAAACAGTTTTTTTACTGTATAATTACATAGATCACAAAATGTCAAATGAATCCATATTTTTATGTATAGATGAAACAAATATAACTCTTTTTTTTTAATTTATATTTAATTGAAAATATATTGTAATTTGAATATACCTTTTTCTGTTTAGTCAATCCACTACCAGTTACCACTAAGCCTCTCATTGCTATTGTGTAAACTGGATCAGGCCCTGATGGTATAGGAATACCTTCAGTTAAGCAGCATGAAAGGCATCTTGGCCCCACAATTCTGTTTCCAAAAATAAGTACATTTATATAACTTAACAAATGATTTAAAATGGCAATTACTAGTTAACATCACAATAGCACCAGGCACCCAAAAATTATATTTACTCATACTATATACAATATCATTTGATTTATTTGTTTAATGAATTGAATTGCATTGGTAAGGTTAAAAAAGTTCTCAAATCACTTACAAACATTTTGTAGTCCTCAAGCGTTCGTAGAGTTCGCCTTCAAATTCCGCTAAGACAAAAACGTCTCTTTTAGTCAGTCCTGAGAAGTGTTTCCAGTCAGATTCCTTTACCCATTGAGCTTGAAGCCCACCTCCACAATGTTGCTCGCAAACCTTCAAAAATATTTTATAATTATGTGTATAGATACACGCGTAACAAGATTCAACGTTTAGAAGATTCTTACAGTAAAAGCTAGCTGCATTTCTTCAGAACAATCATTTTCACTATCGCAATCTTTTGGTATAATGAAGGTTACTTTTATCTCCCCGCCATCGCAAATATACTCAAACGAATATGTTTATCAAAGAGTTTTTACAGATTTATACCGTGTATTAATGCGAGAAATAACACATTTCTAAATAAAATGTATTTTTTCAATTGTTTACAAAATGGTTTTCCCTCCGAACTAATTCAAAGTCAATTGACAAATAATATTTTAACGACTGTCAGTTATGATTGTCTAAATTTTATTATCTGTACAGATAATAAAAATTGAAGGGTGCTAAAAAATAAATATTTTATTAATCCACAGTCTCGGATTCGTAATTAAATACCTACCTAATTATGAAAGGAAATCAATGAAAGAGGTTACTATTACTGAATTCAATACTAACGATACCTCCTTCTTAGCGTATCGAAGATAAATACACATTCAATTTTTAGCAGCCTAAAAAGTAGCCAATAGTTACAGCATTATTGACGACCCTTTGGTGCAGCGGTTGAGACGTCGGCTGCTACCTCAAGGAATAAGGCTACTACACCAAGGTTCCGGGTTCGATCCCCGGCAGTACAAATATTGTTAGCATGAACAAGTCTCTTTGTAATGGTATGGGTTAGAGATGGGTGATAAATAACGTCACAGTGAAAAATCACTGTGATCGCTAACTAAAGTGATCACCGTGATCTGTCACCGCGGACAACGTTCCTAAATAACGTTAGTCGTTACACGTTCCGTCCGAGTATACCCAATCGCGCCTATCCCGAGCGGAGCGCTGATCACAGTAGTCACGTCAGTAACGTTGTGACGTCGTCTAGCCTACTCGCGCTAGTCCGCGCAGAGCGCTGATCACAGCAGTCACGTCAGTCACGATATGACATCGTCTAGCGACTCGCGCCTAGCCTGGCGGGGCGTTGAGCGTTTACATCTTTAAACTTTTGAAATTGCAATCGTACCAAAGTATTATCATGCAAGTAGTTGATTTAAAATGTAATTATAATGTAACTTTTAAATCTTTGTGAATAGTTGATTCAAAATAATAAACACGCTACATTATAATAATAAAATAATAAGCGCGTAGGGACGTGACGACCCCATCGCCCGCTGGTGAGTTTCACCAGCGCAGTCAGTCACCGCAGGGCAGCTTGTGGCGAGCTGTTGGTGCGTAGCGACACCACGGACCCGACGGCCCCCGAGAGTGCACACTGACCGTCTCCGGCTCCGGAGTGGCCACCCAAGGTCGGGACTCTCACCTCTGGCTTGCCTTCATTGGCTGTCCAGAGTGGGGTTGCAAGAGCTACATGCTGAGGGGTGGAAGTGAAAGATGCATAAGTCGCGAGTTGGTGCAGTTTGTCTGCGCAGAAAGCGGTGTACACCTCTCGACACCCCTAGCCGCCTGCGCCGGTGTTGCGTCCCAGGCATTACGCCGCATAGTGGATGCCCATCTAGCGGGTGGCAAGTCACCGTCTGCCTTAATTTTCAAGATTGAGACATTTGATTTGGCAGGCGCCCCGCTGTCTCAATCAATAGCCCAGAAACTAGACCAGCAATTACCTATCCATAGCCCTAATTTATATTTTTCTTTCCATATTTGCAATAGTCCTTGCACCAAGCGGGTGCTCGCTCTGTGTGTACTTCCATAGTTCAGGCAGAGCGAGCGGCCGCTCGGTGTACACACACAACACATTATTCTGTCTCACAAAGCCTCTACGTGTTGGACCAATGTCCCACGCAAGCTTCAAAGGACCGGTCTATGAACCGTGAACTCCTAACAGAGACTACAATAATAATAATAATAATAATAAACTTTATTGCACAAAAAAAAAAAACACACAATACACAAAGGAACATAACAGTTGTACAATTAAGGCGGTCTTATCGCTATAAAGCAATCTCTTCCAGACAACCTTCATGAGAGGAAATAAATAAAAGTTGTAAAGAAATGAGTCAAATATTGTGCAAAAACGAAGTTAGAAATAAAGAAAAGATAAATACAATCCAATACATACATTATTTATAAGATCAATTTACACAACATACATACTATACAAATAGAGACAGGAGTACAAGTCAAGGACGAATAAGTGACAAGAAGTGAGTTTTAACGCGGGACTTGAAAATAGGTAAGGATTGAGATTCACGGATAGACATGGGTAGGGAATTCCAAAGGCGAATTGACCGGACAACAAAGGATTTAGAAAAGTAACTAGAGGAATGAGGAGGAACACTTAGGTGAAGTTTACGACAAGATCGAGGATTAGCACTCATTGTGGTTGGAAGGAAATTAAAATGAAGTTTGAGGTAAGGTGGTGAACAAGGATTAAACAAAATGGAGTACAGAAGTGAAAGAATGTGAAGATCGCGACGACGACGTATAGGTAACCATTTTAATTGAGCACGGTACTGAGAGACATGATCGAATTTACGCAGGCCAAAAATGATTCGAATGCAAAAATTTTGAAGTCGCTCAAGTTTATTCAAGTAAGTTTCACTAATGTCAGGATAACAACAGTCAGCGTAATCTAAGACAGGCAATAATAGAGCTTGTACAAGTAAAATTTTGGTAGGAATCGGCAAAAAATTACGGAGTCTACAGATGGAACTTGCTGAAGCATACAATTTCCTGCTCACCTCACCAATCTGCTTATCCCAGGACAAAGAACTGTCAAGGAAAAGACCCAGATTCTTCACGTCTTTACTATAAGGTACATGAATTCCATCAAACAGAATTGCTGGCATGGTATCCAATTTACTCGCGAAACCAACCCCGGGCTGCCAATGACAATGACTTGAGTCTTGTTAGGGTTAACCTTGAGTCCAAAAGCCTCGCTCCACTCCAAAACTCGGGCTAAATCAGTATTTAGGACCTGCACAACTTCGTGAATACTATCAAGGCCACCCTGTGAATAAATTTGAAGATCGTCTGCATATAGGTGGTAGAAAGAAGAGAGATTGTAAGTAATTGTATTAATAAAAATAGAAAAAAGAAGAGGGGACAAAACGCCACCTTGCGGAACGCCAGCAGAAATTACGCCATGCTGAGAATGAATCTTCAACACGAACACGTTGCCGTCGTCCATGCAAGTAACTGTGAAACCAGTCAAGCACCGCTGGAGATATGTTAAGAGTACGCAATAAGCCAAGGAGTATTTCAAAGTCGACAGTATTAAATGCGTTGCTAAAATCTAGTAACGCCAACACCGTGAAACTTCTGCAATCCATGCCGCGCCGAATATTCGTCGTAATTTTGACTAGAGCTGTTGTCGTACATGGCCGGGACGAAAACAGATTGGTAGGGATTAAGGAGATTATTTTTGAGAAAGGAAATGACTAAGCTGTTGATGACAATTTTTTTCAAGAACTTTAGCCAGGAATGGAAGAAATGAAATAGGGCGGTATTCTGATATAGATACAGGGTTCGTTTTTTTGGGTAGCGGTATTACTTGAGCATCCTTCCATATAGTAGGAAAGAAACTGGATAGAGCCGAGTGGTTAAATATATGGGAGATGATGGGACAGAGGATATCAAGGAGTGGAGTTATCATACTACGACTAACGCTATCGACACCAACGGCGCTGACACAACAGCTAAAATGTTCTTCTTAACATCACAGTCCTACATAACATACATAACATTATCTACTTTTAAAATTAAAAACAGCTTTCTCTGACCACTTAATGGTCTGAGAAAACAGCTTACGATAGTAAAAAAAACTTGCATCAACTGACATCTATTTAATATTTTAATAATAGTAAAATTAATTTAAAATGCGGCAATCATAAGCCTGTAAACGCATGAAGGAATTAACTTATGCTCTGTTTCTTGTATAGTAGCAAAAAGCAAACAATTGCCCAATGACGACCTATAATTGAATCGTGTATCGTGATCGGAGTGACAATAACTTTCATACTGAAAGGAACGGGATTTGTAACCTAGGAAACATATTCTGCCGGAGTGACCGCTGTGACTGGCGTGACAAAGTAACGATTATTTTTTGACATTACTTTTGAGTCACTGTCACGACTGTCACGGACTGAGAAGTAACGATTTTGCTAGACCTCTAGGTCTAGTCTAGTCTTCTAGGACCTAGAAGTAACATGTCTAGTCTGGGTGCTTCTATGTACGTAGGGTGTTCTATTTTATATACTCTTTGGGGTGTTCGACAAGTCTTGACGTGTCTGCAACTACGTACGCCGTAATTTTTTGTGTTCATTATTTTATATACTCTTTGGTGTTCATCAGTAAGTGTCGTCAATAACAAGTGTAAACACGTTTGTTTTAACTTGTTAAAGTTTCTATTTTAGTTAAAGGAATTTTCGAAAAAAGTCGTGATGACGTCGTGGAGTAAACGAGACTATCGTGTAATTATCTGTTATAATTTCAAGCGCGGTTTAACTAAACAAGAATGTTTTGATGAGATGTGTTCTGTTTTTGGTCATGAAGCTCCATCTATAAGAACCATGGAACGATGGTATTTACAGTTCAAGCGTGGAGATTTTGAGCTAGATGACGACCCGCGACCAAGCAGACCTGCGGAAATTCAAGTGCCGGAAAACATAGCTCGTGTGGAAAAATCTATAAGAGAAGATCGCCGAATCACATATCGTCAATTAGAAGAATCTTAAATATTCCTGTATCCTCTTTGCACAACATAGTGAAGAATCATTTAAGTGTGAAAAATTTGTACATTGTGGGTGCCCACTCTTTAAGTGACTTCCAAAAACAACAACGGGTTGAATGGGCGCAATCTATGCTGAAACGATTTGACAATGGCCAATCAAAAAATTTGAATTCAGTTATGGTGACGAAACGTGGATTTACTTCTACGATGTGCCAACTAAATCACAAAGCAAGATATGGGTCTTCGAAGAGCAACCAATTTAAGTGCGAAAATCTAAATCAGTAAAAAAAAAAGATGGCCGTTTTTTTAATAAACAAGGCTTAATAAAATCAGTAATGCTAAGTGGACAGAAGACCGTTACTAGTCAATGGTACACTGAGATTTGCCTGCCTCAAGTGTTCGAAGAACTCCAAAATCGACGACCGAATTCGGGACTCCGCTCATGGTTCCTACATCACGATAATGCATCAGCTCAGAGAGCTGGCGCTACTTCGCAATTTCTTAGAGTATCTGGTATAAAAGTACTTGACTACCCTCCCTATAGTCCCGATCTTGTACCCTGCGACTTCGGTTTATTTCCATTCGTGAAAAACCGCATGAAAGGGCGAATGTTTTCTACTGAAGAAGATTTGGTTCGAGCTTTTCATGAAGAATTAGATTTAATTCATAAAGAAAAGTGGGAGGACTGGATAAATGAGCGGTTTGTGCGTATGACTAAATGCATTAATTGTAACGGGGCTTATTTTGAAAAAGTATAGATATATGTAATTATACGACAGTATTTATTGAACACCCTACGTATAAGTATGTTTATCTGTTGTTTAGTTTGTACCCATAATACAGGCTTCACGCTTAACTTGGGGCTAGATGGCGCTGTGTGAATGTCAGTGGATATTTGTCTAATATCCGACCAAAGAAATAGAACTATAGATTCTATCATTAGCAAAGAGTATATAAAGCATTGATCTACAAGTACATAAACTACTGATACTCTAAGATATAAAGTAAGAGGCAGGACTTACATAGAAAAAAAATCTACACAAATGTCAAAACGGAGCAGAGATCTTGTACCAACATAACGAAAGTATGCTGTCAATCGTACCAACATGAGAAACAATAGTGTTTGCAGTACATCATACATAGAATATATCGATATCGATATTCGTAACGAATATATATATACATATATATATTATACTATTTAAAAATATTTTCAGAATCTCCATTTCGTTTTAATGGTAGAAGTAAATATATATTATTCTATAATTCTACCATTAAAACGAAATTGTATGATGGGTATAACAGTAAATAAGTCAGGACCATAATTAATGTTTTTAATTAAAGAGATGTTATGATGATGATGAACATTTTGATTTCATTCGGTTTATCGTAGCAACTTCAGGCGGCAAAATTGACATGTCATTTGCCATGGATGCAGCATCAGGCTGAAAGGAAGGATAAATATTAGAAAACACAGTTTTAATATTTACAGATCACATAAACAATGTATACATGTATTATTTAAAGTATAATAATAAACTTATTCATTAATATTATAAACTACCTCCGTGGCATAGTGTGCACAGCGTTCCGCTTAAATAGCATCTTAAACAGGGGATCGTGAGTTCTTATCCCGTGGGGAGTAGTAACTTTGTGCGACTAGTTTGAGATTAAAGGCTGAATCACCTGATTGGCCAAAAAGAAAGATTATTCCGCACCGGCTATGTTTTTAGGATGACAGTCGTAAACACGGTGTTTATGTGGGTGCCCTGCAGAGGGCTGAAAATCTGACCCATAACTTACATCTGAAAACAATATCGATATCGATAAAATTCAAAATTCCACACTAGTCTTGAATTAGCTTTTTGTACATTTAACACAGATATATGATATTTTATCACATTATGAGTAGTTCTGAGATATGCATATTAAAAAAAACATCCCACCTGGCTTATCAAGAGGAAATTTAGCCATAAAGAGGCGTTTGATTACGTCTTTTCTTCCTGAGCTTTGGCCACATATTTCACAGCACCGAAAGTTCATTTTACCTTTCTAACAAGTTCTGAAAGATAACTACAAATCCAAACAACGTTTCTACTTTCCTTTATGAAAATATCTTATGCAAATGAAGAAAAACCAGTAAATATCGCTTTGTCAAAAGTGATTATTTACAACTTACGTCATTGTCAAACTAACCGGGAAACAATCAAATGAAAGAAAGAGTGAGACTGAGGAAGTGAGTGAGATGGCAATAGCCGCCATAAAAATTCTGCTCCGTTTCATAGTAATTTATTTTTGTATGGAGTTACACCAGACTGATCATTAGATCCTCCTGCGTGCAGCTGAAAGCCATCGTTTGGGCCGAACAACAAAGGCAATCAATGTCTTGACCACCCACAAAACCCATATAGCTAAATTTTCTTTTCTGCAGCCAGTCTGTGTCTGAAGCTTATTCAGAGATAATAACAGCTCATGCCCTGGAGTCAAACTTTTCGAGAGGGGGACAAAGGGAACCGAAATGCTCGTACTTACCTTTGCACGCCATAGATTAAGTCTAATTTGGGTCAATTGATCAAGAATTAGTCCTCCTTATCAAGCTGTTACGACTTTTAAACCTCTGGGCGTCAGGAATGTGATCGAACATTAGGTGTCGAGACTCGCTATCTATCTTAGCTCTTTCAAGAGAACTAGTAACACTTATAGGGAGATAGCTCCCAGTGGATACAGTTGGCTGATCGGTGTAAGCTTGAGATAGCCAGTTATGATTCGACTTGTCTCATTCTATAATCTACATCCACTAGTTTTGCATGAGCAGAACGTTCATAAACAGGGCATGCGTTTCGCCTGTAGAAAAAGTTAGCGCCAAACCAGACATTCGAAGATCATCCCAAATGCGGTGAAGCACCGCCTTTGGTGGTTAAGGCGCTTTAGCATGTTGTTGAGAGCATTCACCTTTTTCCTTATATTCTAGTAATATTTCTTGTACGTCAACGATCTATCTAGCTTACAAATCTAGCTTGCCAAGATACAAGTAGAGTTCATGACGAACATAACCGCCCCACTTCCAGGTACATCTCTTGCAGGATTGTAGACGGTGGCGGTCGCAAAATGTGCTAATGAAAACAGGTAAATTAATACGCCAATAAATAAACGGGAATCCATGTAACATTTAATATTTACTTCAATAAAAATTTATATGTACAATAAAAAAATAACGGCGGTAATAAAGCTGTAGTAAACGAACAACAAATTTTACAGAATTTCTATCAACAAAAATTTTGTTGTTTTATGGGTTGAAATGTATTACAATATTATTATTAAGCACAATCTTAGAGCTTTATTATGTATACTCCACTTTTATTTAATCATACATCATTCTTTCTTAACCAATAATAAATGAGCAACAGGTTTGGTGTTGGCATAAGTTTATCTATAAGAATTACAAAGGTAGTCAAATGCAATAAAATTTTACGCTATTGATATGTTTTGTAGAAATATTTGACAACCAGCTAACTATATTGGATTCAATAAATGTGCCCTAAAATGGTGGAAATCTTTGCATGTCACAAATATGAGAAAAAATAATTACTTATTATTAGCTAATTATTTTTTCTTGAGTAAAAAATCAAGCATTAAGACATAATTTCAGTTTCCAACATTGTATAGTAGCTAATTTAAATCCATTTCTTTTCATGACGTAAAATCTCAAATAATATTTCCATCTTATAGATTTTAGCAATACATTATAAAAACCATGAACAATAAAACCGTAATACCTATTTGGTATAAAATCTAAGTGAATACATTACAACATGTAATTTGAGATTATGTATGAATAATGAAATTTTTGTATATATGGGTGCACTTTCATCAAAAACAATGACCCAACTTGATGACTAGAAGGGTCACATACACACTATGCAATCGTACTTAAAAATAGACTATTTATAGTATTTCACGTTTATTTCTTCCTTCTAGTTCGGACTACTGTCCATCCAGGTTCTACATCTTCATCCATTGGTTCAGGTCCATTATTTTGCTGTGAAACAGCTACTGCTCCATTGAGGTCATCATTTGGATCATCATCTTCATCACTGCTGCTTGTTGTGTCATCATCAGGATTTCCATGGCACTGAAAATTTGTTAAATTATCAAGTCAATAATTAATAAATATTGTACAATTAATAATTCCAAAAATTAATTATAAAAAAAATATATTTTATAAATATTATTAAATAAAATGAAAAAAGGTTTCTCACCTGTGGTGGCACAGATTCATGGATTGGCTGACTTAGCCACTTCTGACACTTAGGCAATGCCTCAATCCTCGCTCGTAGCTCATCATGGTGGCCATCTTTCAGTAGACTTAGGAATGTGAGAAGCAATACAGCAATTTCTATAAATAAAATTGATTTGAACTTTGAAGTAGCTGTTATTGATTTTTATTTATAATTCACATTTTCTCATATCAATTAGAATCATGTAGTAAAAAAAATTTTAACTTTTTTTCAGGAACCTAATTTAATGATAGTCATAAGCAATTCATTTTGTTTCCCTATCTAGTGTACTGTCTGTGTTGAAGTCTGTCTGAGAAGCAAGAATTTTATGTTACACAACTTTTGATTGTAATCTGTTGTATCTGTTTAACAGTGTTATAAAACTAAAAGGCCAATAATCTATGTGTGACAGATACTGTTTGTTTTTCAAATAATGTAGTGGCTATTTTATACTCTATCCAAATGATTATTCATATTCTTTTCAGCTAGAAAAAAATCATGACACATTTTTTCCTATTCTTAGAAGATGCCTGTGAGCCTTTCAGGATAATTTATCCAATCGAATATAGCACACACATAATAGATTCATCTTTTATGTTTTGTGACTATCCACCCATGCTATGCACAACCACTTATACTTGTGATAATTTATAAATTTCTTCATACCTTTTGGTGAATTGTCATGGCATACTGTATCAAACTCTTCATCCATAAGGTCTTCAATGACCTCGGATAGTTCATCCACATCAACAATATTCTCTACACAAAACCGTGCAATATACACTGACATCAACTGTGCTGTCTGAAATAGAAAAGTAAACAATACATAATTTAATATGTATGAGATAAAGAATTTAAAATAAAACAAATAACAATACGAAAGGTAAAATACATAGAAATAAAAAAATTACATTCAAGAGCTTCTACATTAATATTAACATAAATTATTTTAAGAAAAAGATATAAAATATATTGAATATATAAGAATAAATCAATGTTTTGTTACGTAAAATTTCTCTAAACCCATTATGAAGCTTAGTTCTATGAGGATGACTTTTTTTTATCCACTGACATTCACACAGCCATCTAGCCCCAAGTTAAGCGTGAAGCCTGTATTATGGGTACTAAACAACAGATAAACATACTTATATACATTCTTTTGTTAATACATACATATTATACATAGAAATCATCCAGACCATTACAAACAGACATGTTCATGCACACAAATTTTTGTACTGCACTGGGATCAAGCCCAGAACCCTTGGTGTTGCAGTCGACATCTCAACCGCAACACCAAATGGGTCAACTTTTAAAAAGTAAAATACACAAGGATTTATTTATTAAAGATTGTACATCATCTATTTTGCTAGTATTCGCCAATTTTATTGTACGAACCTATAATAAACCAGTTTATTACAAATCAACATATTTTTCACTACATGCCGAACATGTAAAAGACATTACTTATTTGGTGAGTTTCTCTAAATTTCAATAAAAGCTACGTTGGCACAGTCTTAATAAGGCTACTACTATCCACTTGTTTTTAAACACGGATTGTCCAGTCAAAGGTTCGCCGGTACTAAGCAATAAAATTAATTTTGAATTAAACCATAAAAAAAATGTTTCTACTGTTTCTCTTTACTTTGATGTACAAAGACGACGAAACATTTTATGATTGACGTGCATGTGTATTTAATTGCTAGGAATTAGTAAGAAAATCACAGAATTTCAGCATTTTGTTACCTTTTCTCCGCCTGGTGCGCCCATGCCATGTTCGACAGCAAGTTGTAAAGCGGTCCAATTATTTAACACTAAATCAACGATAGGTTTAAAATCGTCATATAACATTTTCGCTTAATAAATTTGTTGAATACTTAGGAAACCTGAATATAGAAATATTAAAAACAGAAAGATACACCAGATAGGCAGGCAGATAACCTATTCACTTCAAAATTATATTTGACTGACACTGACAGTTGTTTTTTTATTGAACTTAGGCTCCAATTTTGAAACATAATATGCACACACACACCGAGACACTTTAGTATGAATGCTTTCTGAACGAAACAATAATTTGACATTGGTGTGCGCTGTCAGTAATTTGACATTGCGATGCCAAATATAATTGGAAATCCAACAATTTTCCAAATTTTCTTTAGTCAAAACGATTACATACATTTATTTTAAAATTAGTTTTAATGTTTTAGTAATATAGCTAATATTATGCCTTTAACAGCACGACAAAGGAGTATTCACAATAAGAATGGTGCTAAAAGAGCTGCAAGTTTTAAAGGAAAAAGAAAAGCGAGCGAGGGGTAAAGCAACAAATTTTAAACAAATATATAACTGTGTAGTATTTGTGGACGCTGATTTTGTATTTAAAAATTGTCGCTTCGGTATCAAGCTATTAATATTTACTTTTAAGCGCTTGTTTGATTTTTGTTGATTGTACTACAGTTTGGCGTCCATCCAGACGTCCGGCTAGCCGACGAAGGTAAAAAAAAATCATCGCTGACGTTACTAATACGTGATTACCAGATGTTCCTTATTAAACTCTACAAATGTGTCATCTCTATTTCTGTTTTTCATGGGTCATTTAATTTGACACTAAAACCTAAGTATTTTAATAACCACAAATATCCATGAATGTTAGATAAAATTTTTCATTGCCCTGATCTAGGTATAAATTTTCAGATTGATTTTAATTCTATAACCGTGATTATCCTTTTTAACTTACCCTTTTTTCATTACTCTGTTTTCTTATTTGTAAACTTTAATTGACTACTCTCAATATATTTGTACTTACCTCTTGCACGCCATAGATTAAGTCTAATTTGGGGTCAATTGATCAGAATTAGTCCTCCTTATCAAGCTGTTACGACTTTTAAACCTCTGGGCGTCAGGAATGTGATCGAACATTAGGTGTCGAGACTCGCTATCTATCTTAGCTCTTTCAAGAGAACTAGTAACACTTATAGGGAGATAGCTCCAGTGGATACAGTTGGCTGATCGGTGTAAGCTTGAGATAGCCAGTTATGATTCGACTTGTCTCATTCTATAATCTACATCCACTAGTTTTGCATGAGCAGAACGTTCATAAACAGGGCATGCGTATTCGCCTGTAGAAAAAGTTAGCGCCAAACCAGACATTCGAAGATCATCCACCAAATGCGGTGAAGCACCGCCTTTGGTGGTAGTAAGGCGCTTTAGCATGTTGTTGAGAGCATTCACCTTTTTCCTTATATTCTAGTAATATTTCTTGTACGTCAACGATCTATCTAGCTTACAAATCTAGCTTGCCAAGATACAAGTGGTAGAGTTCATGACGAACATAACCGCCCCACTTCCAGTACATCTCTTGCAGGATTGTAGACGGTGGCGGTCGCAAAAAATGTGCTAATGAAAACAGGTAAATTAATACGCCAATAAATAAACGGGAATCCATGTAACATTTAAATATTTACTTCAATAAAAATTTATATGTACAATAAAAAAAATAACGGCGGTAATAAAGCTGTAGTAAACGAACAACAAATTTCTCAGAATTTCTATGAACAAAAATTTTGTTGTTTTATGGGTTGAAATGTATTACAATATTATTATTAAGCACAATCTTAGAGCTTTATTATGTATACTCCACTTTTTATTTAATCATACATTCATTCTTTCTTAACCAATAATAAATGAGCAACAGGTTTGGTGTTGGCATAAGTTTATCTATAAGAATTACAAAGGTAGTCAAATGCAATAAAATTTTACGCTATTGATATGTTTTGTAGAAATATTTGACAACCAGCTAACTATATTTGGATTTAATAAATGTGCCCTAAAATGGTGGAAATCTTTGCATGTCACCAAATATGAGAAAAATAATTACTTATTATTAGCTAATTATTTTTCTTGAGTAAAAAATCAAGCATTAAGACATAATTTCAGTTTCCAACATTGTATAGTAGCTAATTTAAATCCATTTCTTTTCATGACGTAAAATCTCAAATAATATTTCCATCTTATAGATTTTAGCAATACATTATAAAAACCATGAACAATAAAACCGTAATACCTATTTGGTATAAAATCTAAGTGAATACATTACAACATGTAATTTGAGATTATGTATGAATAATGAAATTTTTGTATATATGGGTGCACTTTCATCAAAAACAATGACCCAACTTGATGACTAGAAGGGTCACATACACACTATGCAATCGTACTTAAAAATAGACTATTTATAGTATTTCACGTTTATTTCTTCCTTCTAGTTCGGACTACTGTCCATCCAGGTTCTACATCTTCATCCATTGGTTCAGGTCCATTATTTTGCTGTGAAACAGCTACTGCTCCATTGAGGTCATCATTTGGATCATCATCTTCATCACTGCTGCTTGTTGTGTCATCATCAGGATTTCCATGGCACTGAAAATTTGTTAAATTATCAATTATACAATTAATAATTCCAAAAATTAATTATAAAAAAAATATATTTTATAAATATTATTAAATAAAATGAAAAAAGGTTTCTCACCTGTGGTGGCACAGATTCA
>PQWD01005792.1:31573-59791 GCA_019425675.1 Leucinodes orbonalis
ATACATATAAAACCAGAGTATCTAGGGACAAGTTGGTGTTTGGAGTATAAAGACCGGTATGTTTTAAGTAAAGTAAATCTTAATTAAATGCGAAAGGAAAGGGAGGAATTTATCTGTCATGCCAAGTCTGTATGCGTTTCGTCAAATATTAATAAACTGAACTTGAGATTTTCTTAAAACGGGTATAAATGTAAAAACAGCTAATAGAAAAACATAAAAACGGCGTCCAAGCGCCTTCACCCTCCGTACATTTTTTTTGTCTTTTCGTTGTTGATTTAATTAATAATTTCATCATCACTTCATTAAAGCCAAAAATTCCACTGAACTGAACGATTATCCCTTAATGATTCACGTAAGACGACCCTAAAAGTTAACATCCATCTGATATCCACAAATAATTATTATTTTAATTTAGTTTAGTGATAAGTTACTCGTATATGAATTGCTTTAAGAGTCAGATATTTTATTTATTATTCTATTTGTTCCCAATTGTGACGTAATATCGCGTGCTTTTTTAACTTAGACAAAGGTTAAGACTTTACTGGGCACCTGCACCCTGCAGCCTTGTAATTGAACGTGACTATTAACAAGGTTAGGATTCAGCTATCCGCACACATTTAGTGGGAATCCAGGAACTGTGAACGTTTAAGTGGTAGTGTGCGATAGTATTTTGTAATGAAAGTGAACTAGAATAAGGCCACGTACCAGAACAAGACTCAACGTTGATCTTTACCTAATTGAGTAGGGGGGATAGCGATATATTTGATAAATAGCTACATCTTCTTCTAGCTCTATTTAAGTAAATATCAATGCTAGATCTCGTCTAGAATACAGGCCAAGTGTCGAATGTTTTACCCTATGGTTATGTCGAGTGCAAAGCTGTTTCCTGCAGTGGGTCTTTATAGGCTGATGACGATGGTGATTATCAACGTCTGGGTGCTCCATATTTAAAATGTCAGAATAATAAGTTAAGCACTGTGCCGGCAAGTTTGACATCGCGGAACTAAAACTGAGATGCGTCCTTTGTATTAACTTTGCCTTTTTGTTTGTTATTTTTGTTTAGAAAGAAAGAAAGTAGAGTTTATTAAATCTAATCATCGCATATTAACAGTCATAAGTTTATTGTTTTTGTTTAACTAAAGCTGTTGTAACATGTTATCTAAAAACTCCTTTTAGGAATTAATCTTATGTGTGTATTTATAGTATAAAGTCAATAAATTATTAAATTCCACTTGTACTATCGGAAGTTATTTAATTATATATAGATTTACTTACGTTTAATAAAGTAAAATGGAGCATTTTTGGTGATTTTAATATTTTTTATCTCAACAATAACTCATTGGCTTAAATTTTAATTTTAATAGTTGCTAACAATAAAAATCTTCTGATAGTTTGTTTATCATAGATCTAAGCACCTTGGTTTATACAGAAGAAATCTTAATATAAATTAAGAATACCAATAAACAACGCTAAGTAAAAGAATTAGCATCCGGTGACACGCTAATGCGTTTAGCATTTCGAATAAACAAACTTAAGTATTTCCCAGGCAATTACTATGCAAAACATTCGCAAAAAAAAGTCTTTTCGTGGGTACTAATGCAAACTCCCGTTGAAGTTACCTGAATAAGTGGTCTCTTACACTAAGACGCTTCAAATCTCAAGTACACGTACCAATGGCACATCAAAACGAGGCCTTTTCCTTTCATCCGCTAATGGTTGGTATGAAACATTTTTGTCACATTTTTTTGTTTCTGCGTGTACGGGGTCCGATTCGATTTTGTATGTTTTACAAATATATTTTATGTATTACAAATGCATAAATATAATGTCATATCCAGGGGTTGCGGTGGACCGGGATATTTGGCGCAATATGTAGAAGACATATGTCGAAGAAAAAGAAAGAGAGAGACGTCTTTGTAATCCACAGGCTTCATTTTGTTGTTTTAAGAGCACATTACTCGTCCATCATTTGCACGAATCCCGTGAAGGGACACATTTTAAATATAATTATGTAGCCTAGGAATTGATAACAAACCTAATAATAGAAATGTAACTACTTTATACGTAGTATAAAGGAAGTGTTTATCTCTTTCTGGCGGTACAGTATGTCTTATTCATCAACCTGGGGGGGTTACCGCAATCTCTTAAACAGTATTGTTATAATGAAACGTCAGCATTTTTGTACCAGAAAAGACTGAATAATATAATAGTCACACTGTTTTAAGAGATGGCGGTTACCACCCAGGAAACTTAATTATTGGAGATAAAAGTTATGAGGGAGTTGCAAGTACCCATGTAGCAATCCTCACTTAACGGCAAAAAAGTATTTAAAATTCATCCACTCATAGACTCAATGATACCAAGTGATTAGAGTCCGAGTAAAACAGAATCCTTACCTGAATAAAGGGGATGCAACTTTGATATGAAATTTAAATGAGACTTGTTCAGCCACTCTAATTTCCTAGCAACATCCTTTTGAAGAAGTTCTAGAATCCTCCGTTGCGGAATTAATTCTTATCTGAATGATGAATATAAAATGTGCAGTCCGATGCAGTCATTTCAATGCGCGGTGTTTATTTTCCATTAAAACTGGAACGCTTCATATATTATGGAAAAAATAGGAAAGTTCGCTTGCAAAAGTTTTGGAACTATTGCAAAGAAGAAGTTTAAGTACATATTTCTCATTGTTAGTGATAAATCAACAACAAATGATTTATATAATAATGCTTTTTAGAGACGTTTGTAGACATAGCGTATTGGAAAATGTAGCGTAGGACTCCCTTCGGTCAGATAAACTGGCATCTTGCAATATTTTACGCTAGATAATGCTAGGAATAAGCTTCGATGGCCCAATGGTGTTGACTGTTGCCTTCCGAACGGGAGGGCGCAGATTCAAATCCTGCCACGATTGGTACGTGTTTTCGAATTTTCGGAATTCTGTGTACGTTCTTCGACGCTCTTACGGTGTAGGAAAACATCGTCAGGAAACTTGCGCACGTCTGCGAAGAGATTCGAAGGTTTTGCTTGAAGTCGGCCAATCCACACTGGGCCTGCGTGCATGACTAAGGCCTATACACCCGCCACGGGTAGGCTCATGCTCCTCGGTGGGGACGTTTAATGAGCTGATGATGAAGAAATCGTGAATATTATGGAAATACCTACTAAAACACAGATTTTATTAAACAATTAATTCCAATACGTCTACTCAAATAATATTTAAATTACTTTTCTTATATCATTATTTTATTTTTGATTTCTAAAATAGAATCTGACTTTTATAAACGAACATCTTTATTACCAGTCTAAGATAATTTTACTGTCTAAATGTATATAAAATGTGAATCGTATGATTTATCTAAATGAGGCCATACATTAACCAATACATTAGCTCCGCAATTCCATATTCACAAAGGCGAAGCAATCCAAGAGAGCCGAAACGTTTTAATGTATTATCTCCGGTCGGCAGTAGTTTTAGCATTCCGAACGGCATAACAACGAAATAAAAATAACCAACAACGGTAGAGGGCGCTTGACACGAAGATAAAATAACGCGGTCACAGTGGAAAATGAGCGAAGTGGCGCACCATTAAGGTGTCGTCTGGTGCACGCGAGCTGCGACTTTGCTAGTGATGGTAACGTTTTATCGATACCTTAGTCCAAATATTTGTATAAAGTAACAAAATGTTAATGAATTCCTCAGAAATACAGACATCGTCAGAATATTTAAAAGTTTCATGAACTATAAGAAATGAGCAGCGGATTTTTTTTCTAGATATTTTTATATTAATAACGCCCACATCAAAACAAACAGATCTGTGTATGTATACAAATGCGTGGTCGATACGGTATTGGAAAACTTTATTGAAGCTGCGGTCTTTTAAAGTATAACAGCAATTTGCAATAAGTATAAACTCATACGAAAACGCTCGATTCAGCCACAAAAATAACCTCATTTCTAATTACGGATTGGTGAGTGACAGGTACAATTTTTAGTTTGTAGCCGGGAAAAATAGCGTATCGTCTACTCCGAAACTCAGAATCAACTTTGTTTCCAGATAACCAGGTGATTCTACCTGCAGTATTTTATCCAAACTGGGAAAATTGCATACCGAGATTTGCAGTCTCCATGCAGGATTCGAACACACGATAACACTCAGTCACTCAACTAAAATTAACACTCGACCACAAGACCACGGGAAAAATTGTTAACAATAAAATTATAAATATCGATAAAATTAAGCGAGTCACAACACTACAAACACTTTTATCCAGTGGAGCGTAGAGTACAATGGTCTCGCTCGAGTTAGAGCCAAATTGCAGAGGGCCAAGACTATCTCAAAACACAGGGTAAGCTAGGGAATCAGGATCGCTGTGACTGTTCCTTTGCCTCCGTCAAACATCGTGATCAATACTAGTTTAACAGTGTTGCACTCTCCTTTATTGCGTGGCTTTCAACTTTCATTAAATTTGATGTTGAAGGACAAATTCTGTTCTTTGTTGATGGAGCTATATATAGTTTTGGTTACAAATCGACAGAAAAAAGTGATATAAGTGAGTGAGCAAACTGGATATTCTGTTCACTTCTAAATACAAAAAAAATATGGTTCGACAAACATGATAATGGTGTTGCAGTAATTTCTAATGGAAATAATACTTTTATGTTTTTAATATTAATAATATGCTTTGATAAAGATAGTTGCGATTTGTATCCGTCTTAACTTGTAATTAACTAGTGAAAAAAGTAAAACTGACGCTGCAATGGTTTGAGGCAAAGATCCGAATAAATAAATAGCAACTGCAAATTCCAAATTTATTTGTTAAAGTATTAAGAAATCGATGCGAAATGGCGCAAAAATCACTAAATCTTCAGACATCCGAGCAATCGATGCTTGAGAGTCTGCAGTCGCAAACAATCTGACTAATGTTGCGATGATAAATCGTCTCACGTCCCAAAACTTGGATTAATTCTCACTCCGTCTTCAGTTCATCTGTCGGTGTTTGGCACATTTGTAACAACATTCCAACGACTCACCCCTAATTCCCTCGGCGTTTATAAATTGACTGGTTCGTGCAAAGCCCTCCAGAAAGAAGGCAAAACAAAACCTTTGAATATTCATGAGGATGGCGAAGTCATTTGCAAAATTAATCCTTAAGCCTAAAGAAATGTCTAGTGATTGAACAACTAATCCATTGCAGGGCCCTTGTATGGCAAAGTTTTGTATATTATTTTTTGCAAAAAGTTTGGAATAAGTGCGAATAATATATATCACAATTTTACATTCAACAGAAGTTTTAATATATTTATGCTGACATTGGTGTCAGTTTTATAGTAAAAATTGTAATATGCACACAACGCAAGTTTTGAAAAACTCGCTGTATGCAAATAGGAATAAAAAACAAGCTATTTTGTTTGCCGGTCTGTCCCAACTCATATTAATGATTAACCGTGCGCTGTTAAATGCGACGAACTGTTTCTTTTAAAAACTTCCATAAAGAAGTTAATAATGGATAATACGTTTATAAAATAAAGTTTTGTAGGGCTTTAATTTTAGGTACCAAAGGGCCTACCACATGCTATGTTTTAGTTACTTATCATTTTTATGTTTGGAGGAAATAATCGTTATGGAGATATTAGGCCAAAATCAGTTATGTAGCTGTATCCAGTGTTAAATGATGGTGTTAACTTCTGCTTGTTGGAACTCAATAAAATTTTGAATTAATCTATACGATGACCCAAGAATCACTTTATTGAAGTCTCTCAACGTCACTGGATGATAAAACCATTCATAAGTTCTGAAATTACACTCTCGCAGGCGAAATTTAAGAATATCTTCTAATCATGTCACCTTAATAGTAGTATAAATACTACTTTTAGATTGCGATTCACGTGTTTGCTTTTATGTTAATTGAGAAACATAAAAATCGAATACACTTTTCAGAACTGCGTGGTTTCAGCGGTAGAGTTATTTCCTTGTAACATATCTCACTAAGGTTCACTTTTTAAGTTTGATTTTAATATATTATTTTTTAAATGTCTGTACCAGCGTCTGCTTTGCTTGCTAACTCGCGGTGTATCCAATATCTTCCTTGCATGGCTATAGGGAGATTGGGCTGTAACCCATCACGCTGGCCCAGTGCAGATTAGTGTATTGACTACTGCCATCCTAAGATTTTAGCCGGGACCTTAACGTGCCCGCTAAAGCACGTAAATATTTTTCTTTTCGGAATATCATGAACTTTGACAACACATACGAGTATGGTGTAAGGTTGAAATGTTGGCTCTTACACCAAGGGTTCGATCCCCGGGCAGTATAAATATTTGTGTTCATGAACATGTCTGTTTGTATTGATGTGGGTGTTTTCTACGTATATGAGTGTATTTATTTAAAAAAATAATATAAATATGTTTATCCGTTGTTTAGTACCCATTTTACATGCTAAGTTTGGGACTAGATGACGCAGTATGAATGTCAGTGGATATTAATTATTATTAAACTTGGAAACTTACACAAAATGATGTTTCTCCACGGGATTCAAGCTTCTGACCTCCTAATACAACAGCGATCTAAGGTGAACACTGTAACCACTTGCCATGAACAGCAAATGACCTATTACAAAGAATCTCAGTGACCACGAACCCGCCTCCACTCGATTAGTTTGACGGATCGCGACCATCGTTCGGTAAAGAGCCTTGCGAACAAAAGATATGTGCGGTAGTTTGTAGAATGGACTGTTTTCTACGCTGTTGGCGTTCGCTAAATGTTTTATTATACTTGTGCTTGAGTGCAGTGTCGTATAGTTTCAATTGTCTCCGTGGTCGACTTGTCCGAGTGTTTTGTGTAGATAGCAGGTGATTTTAGGAGACAAAAATGTAGAATGAAATCACTTTGGTAATCAATGTGATCGTAGATTAAATGTATGCATATGTACAAATTTAGATCAGTTACCATCAAAATTCGTTTAAAAATTTCATCATCTGCCTTAATGCCTCTTTCGAAACATTACATTTACTAGGTGGTAGACTCGATACTGAGTCGTCAAGGTAGGTACCACCGCAGTGCCAGATATCGTCCCATCAAATAAGAGTTCTATGCACTTTTGTGTTTCGGGATGAGGGCACTGTAGTTAGTGAAATTACCGGGTATAAGAGATCTAACATATGTAGTCCCGGGTGACGGGTGCAGTACGGCATTGATGGAGAATAATAACTGTTTATCAGTTGTTGGTCTCCCTCAATTCCGCTCTGTCATGGTCAGGCGTATCATTTACCATCAGGTGAGCATCCTGACCGTCCTGTTCACTTTGTAACATATAAAAAACATCAACTCAATATAAACCAAGCAAAAAATATATAATTATTGCTTATGCTTAAGCCATGCAATCTAACTTGTACATGACCGTTCTTGCAGAATTAAAAATTATTAAGGCAAACAAACCTCAATAAAAAAAATCGTATTAATTTAAATTATTTCATCAGGAATACTGACGTAAAAATATTCAAAACATAATTTATACAGTTTCGAAGCTTTACAAATATAGCTTTGAGGCCCATACATCGTCAAATTATAGTAATGTTTTGATGTAAATTCAACAATCCTTTGCACGGCTTGTCTGGAGGGCGATTTTAGATCAAACTTGTAGTGTGAATGTTCGCAAATGAAATCTTTTTATAATAACAGACAATAAGTTGTCAAAGCGGTACTTGTGTGGGTGTCACGAAAATCCTATCTCAAAAGCGTACCTAATAAAAGAAGATGTTTTAGTTTACAGGACTTTAATTCTACTAATTTCTTGATATTACGATACTATAACGATTTTCTTGAATCCAATGTAAATTACGTCCCAACTGAGGGGCACTAGCCTACCCGTAAAGGCTGTACAGGCCTTAGTCCACGCGAGCCCAGTGCCGATTGGCTGATTTCAACCATTTTTTCTTCGTAGGCATGCGCAGGTTTCCTCACGAGGTTTTCCTTAACCATAAGAGCGTCTACCCGACGCTTACATATACTCGTAATTCCAAAATTTTGAAGAGAAATTGGTGCGTGGTGCGTGTTGAACCTGCATCCTCAAGATCGGAAGACAATAGTCCACACCAATGAGCCACCATATAATGATGCTGAATGAATCTTAGATATTATATTGTAACAGCTATATATATCATATAAATGATTAATTTTCCACAGTTATTTCCGGTTTAATTTTTTTTTTGAGAACTGAATCTGAAGTCATAACGCACTTTTTATAATCAATTTATATTGCTTTTGTCCTTCATTGCACTGCAATAAGCTGTCAGAATTACTAAGAAAAAAACTACCTGTAGTTAATTACACCAATTCTCCCACCATAGATAAGATGCTTTAACTATAGCTGAGTTCCAAAGCTTGGTTGCTAAATATGTTAGCGACATTATTATCTCAAGATACATCGTTTATCAGAAGGCATGTCAAGCTGCCTGCTATCCCACCATAAGAAATATGCTTTTACTATAGCTGTGTTACAAAGCTTTCTTTCTGGCTAAGTTAGCGAGAATATTATCTCAAGATATACTGTTTGTCGAAGGCACGTCAAGCTGGCTGCTATCTTAGCCGATAGTCTGGCTATAATCTCAGGATGGAAGTCGTTAACAATCGCCAATCCACTTTGGACCCGCTTAGTGGGTTTACGGCTCAATCTCCCCATGCTGCGCGGGTAGACGGGTGTCCTGCAGTGGGGTGTTTTAAGCTGACAATGGCACAGTACATTAGCCATACGTGTTTGCTAATTTTACGTTTACTTAAATAAAAATAGTTATGATGTCTACGAATAATAATAATACGTTTATTTGAACCACAAAGAAAGAACATAGGTATTGCTCTTGACAAAGTTTATCAGTAAATTAACAATTGTTTTGCTGCCTGTACTTAAAGAAGGATATACCTGCGCTGTAATAAACAATATAATCGTAGATAACATTTGCCATAACAGCTCCAAAAGGCAAACTTGTGAACAGGCCCCTACTAACTCTAGAGTTTTTAGTTCGATCATCTATAGAGAGGTGTTCGGGCGTGTTTTACGAAGAAAAAATCTATTCAAAAGCTCGTACAAAGCAAAAGGGTCTCACATGTGAGCCCTCTTACCTTTGTTATAATGTTCTTGGCATTTGTGAATACTTCTGGTAAAGCATGGAGTGGTTAAATAAAGGTGTACTTGAGAAGAATGAAACGTTCTGGTTAAACACAAATTTGTTTGTTGAATTAGTTACGCTTGGTGAAACGGGAATATAATATTTAAAAACCAAATTTACAATAATGTTAACAATGGGGTTATTTTTATAAAACAAAAATAAAATCATATAAATATTTAATAGGAGCTCAAAAGCAATGCTTGATTGATGATTGTAGAAGATCAGCAATTATAATAATAATCTAAAAAAAATCATTCACATTCATAGACTGTTGGTACGTTAGCAACAATTTTCTTAAAATAAGTATGTTTACAGTGTTAGTAGGTATAAAGTAAAATGACTAGCAAAAAATTACACAAATTGACTTATGACTGTTCTTTTCCAATGGCACAGTCAGGTCGGGCAATAATCGTCTTCAGAATGCCATTGCCGCTGGACTTCATCGTATTATAGATGCAGCTTTCTTGCGCATGATCGCGTGATAGACATCATTCAACATTCCCTGGGTGCTGCAGAATCGCGGCAGCCGCAACAGCACAAGGCGTTATTGTATTGCACTCGTAGGGCGTTGTAGGTTGGATGTGCATAACTCACCCACAGACCACAAGATTGCCTATTCAACCTATCGCAGTCCACTGCTGGACATAGGTCTCCCCCATTTTGGGCCAGATATTCCGGTCCTCCGCTTTTCTCATCCAGCCTCCACCAGCGACTTTTCGCATGTCGTCGATCCATCGTGCCCTTCGGGCGTCTTACGCTACCAAAAGATTATGAAATAGTGATCGAATGGGTTACCGTAAAATAATAGTCGAGTCCGATCTCACTCTGGAAGGCACATTCTGCTGGGTTCTTACTGCGTGTGATATCTGGCACCGAGACCCATCCACATGCAACAATGTGTCGGAGCGCGGGCGCCTACAAATCAACATTGGCGGTGTCAAGCCCTCACACTACGCGTAGCGTGCGGGCGCGTTGTTTCTGCAAACCTAGACGTCCCCGGGACGTACTCGACAATCTAGACGATCCGATCACTATCGCCATCGCGGCGGACAAAGCGTGTGAATCTCAGAACACACTCAACACGTCAAGATTAAGATTCAACCCCCGCCGGCGGGGGCCTTTGTCGCGAGTTCCTGTACGTTTGACCAGTCCCTATTCGCGTTAACTTATACTAGACTACCTAGCAATGCCTTAAGACGAGGTTCGCGTCCCACTCTGGGAGCGCTCGCCAATTGTCCGGTGAAGCTGACCTTTAGCTGGCTTAGTTTGATCCCACATATATAATTCCCTGAAATAATATACGGGAAATAATAAAATCATCCTGATGATTGTTCTTAACACACACTTATCCAAACTAGGTTTATGTGGTGTGTTACGGAGCCATCTTCCTGTATCCAAGCTATTTGAAAAGGCTACTGCTATGCAGTGCAGTGGAAAATTAATGGCTGGTTTTTATTTTGATTGACGTGTTAACCTAAAATTTAGACATATCACATCGGCAAAAGTTTTCAATTTTGTACCCATTCCACGGTTTTGCTGAGCTAGGGAGAAAATTTTAAGACATTCCCAAACGAACTAAGTATGTTTGATTTGAGAATTCACGCTTAGTTGTACCTAGCATGAAAAGATCTGAATTTTGAATCTAATGACACTTTGCTAGCGTATTCGAACCGTTCCAACACTGTTCTAAAATTTAAAAAGAACTGCATTCAATAGGTAAATAAAAACAAAAGCACACCGACAAGTATAACACTACATTTAGAAACAGTTTTAAAAATGCCAGTTCTTTAGAACAGCAATTTTATCCTTCCAACTTCACCCCTAACAAATCTTAATGCACGAAAGAAAAATCGCTAAGGCAATAACAATTCTCCTTTAAAGCGTAATGAACCGTAGATAGAATATCTGAAACTTTTGCGCTAACCGATAGATGTTCCGTAGCTTAAGAAAAGGAACAATTTGGTTTTTCCATTGTTATATTGAGAACCATTGAATATTGGAAGTGATTTTATTGGTAGTGCTCTCAAGACTTGCGTTTCAAGTTTAGGGATCTTATACAAACAAGATTAAAACCATTTGGAAAATAGATGGTTTATTCTTTAGCGTACTTTTAAATTTAGGATAAATCATATAAATAAATATTCGTAGAGAATTTCATGAGTTTAGCTCTTAGCTTCTAACTTACAGACTTTAGTCAGGTGACTTGCAAAATAATATATATTTTACTATTATGACCTGTTACAGAAGTATAACACAGGTTAGGAGGCCAGTTAAAATATAGACAGGTAGACATAATATCCTATGTCTACCTGGATGTAATGTAAGAGGAACCCCGAAATATATTGGGGTTCCTCTTACGTCTGCAAAATAACTGCTACCCTACGTAATATGTCAACAATACAATAAGTGTTTTCCTCCATCATATATGTCCTTAAAGGAAATGTGTCAATTATTAACTAAAATATACAATATCTCATATGTTATCAATGATGGAATTTTCTTGGCTTTTTCAACAGCAATTTAATTTGGTGCCTGATCTGTGTTTCTGTTTTGATGATTAACTTATATTATATACAGAAAACTTTATAGCAGGCATATAGCGTACTTTGGTCAGTTGAAACAGGTAGAAATATTCACTGACATTCACCACAGCGCCATTACTAAATGGGACTACCCAAACTAAGCATTAGCCTGTAATATGAGCCGTGGCCTGATTTTATACGATGATGCGGCTGAAGATGGGACATGCCTATCTAGGAACAGCCTGTTCACTCTTGCCTGGAAGGTGTCCGATCATAGTAATCGGGGAACACGATAGCAGGTCAAGAGAACCACTTCTTTGCAGTATACATTATACATATTGAAACGTTTTGGTTCAATCAATCAGTCAGCCCATTATCGTCCTCTGCTGAACATAGGCCTCCCCCAATGAGCGCCATCTTTCCCGGTCCTGAGCAGCCTACATCCATCCTCCACCAGCCACTCCACCNACGTCTTTCTTCCATTAGAGCAAAGTTTCACCTGAAAGTTTTTGTCTTGTCAGCGTCCCTTATGTTGTGGTCGAAACACTTATTTCCCTCTTCGCGGATCTGATACCTCACAAACTTTAAAGCGTCTTCAGTATCATGATGTGTCCAATATCGGACAAATCGGTTCTGCAGTTCTAGCTGAAAGCTTTGGCAAATTATCGGCTGAGGCAATGAAGGTCTGATAGTGGACTTCATTAAGCGTGATCGTTCGATTTTTAAATTAATATTCAGGGTGCCTCTTACGAGACGGTGGTCACTGCCAGTATTTAAACTATTTATCACAGAGACATCCCTGAATATTTGCCGCTTATTGGATATAATGAAGTCGATCTCATTCCTTGTCACATGATCTGGGCTTCGCCAGGTTCCACTTCCTTTGGGGCTTCTTCTTGGAAAAACGAATTCATCAGAAAAGCCCTTGAGCCTCAAGGAAGTTAACCAGCATTTGCCCTCTGTGGTTTCTGTACCCATATCCGAATGATCCTAACTTCGACTCGCCATGTTCCTGGACTCCAACTTTGGCATTAAAGTCACCCATCACAATAGTGTAATACGTTTTGGTACGACACATAGCTTTCACAATGTCTTCGTACATAGCTTCGACACTGTCGTCAGGGAGTAGAACGTCGGGTGCATACACTTGTATAAACTTCAGTGATATCTGGTGGTTAACTTTACCACTAGTACGCCAACTTTCGACACACAGCCAACTTCAACAAATAGTTCTGGAATGACTTGTGGATCATAAAATCCGACGCCACCCTGAGACGGTTGGTCGCCCTCCCGATAGTAGAGCAAGTGGCCAGTATCAAGTTTTATCGTTCCCTCTCCCTGTCTTCGAACTTCTGATAAACCAATGATGTGCCAGTTGATACGGCTTATTCCGCTTCAAGTTCTGCTACGTGCTCATCTAGCCTTAAAGTACGTCCGTTATATGTAAGCCAAATGTAGTTGTTTTGGTACCCACACCGTAGCCGGGGTTCTTCGCACCCCCTGCTGTGCCGTTACCATGCCTGGTACGTGGCCAGGAATAGCACAGCTGCCGGAACTGGGGGCCTTAAGTATTGACGTTTATATTCATTAGGGGGGAAAATTGCCATAGTCACCACGCTTGGCAGGCGGGTTGGTGACCGCAGTTACTGGAATACCTTCTGATGACGCTGCTGCCCGTCTTCAGAATATAATTTCAATTCCAGCTCTTAAGTGTGGTTATACCGCCACTTGTCGGTTGCCAGAGCCTCGTTTGTCATTTAGCAGGGTGCACCACGTGCAGGTGAGGTTGACGATTGGGAGCTTAGGATAACTTGCCCCCTTACACCCCAAAATTAGTTTAGAGCTCCCTTAATTACTTAATTACCAAACTTATACCCTAGTCAATTATTATTGCTCACTTATTTAGCACCGTGTATATAAACAATAAGTTTAGATATAAAAAATATTAACTATATTTTATTTCTTTAAATACGGGGGAGGTTTAGTGTGTGACACTCCTCTCCACACATACGTAATATTAGTGTTAGTATATAAGCTTTGATTATTGTAATTTAAGAGACATTATAAAACCAGACTACAACAAGTAAAGAACCTTTCATTACTCCCGGTGTCCCATCATTACAAACTTTTATAAATAAAATATAGTCGAAAATCTTACTTTATTCTTTCACTTCTCTGGTTGCGAAGTCATGTAGTTAGGCCGCTATCCCACGTACTGTCCGGAAGAAGTCTGCTTATAGTTTCTTTTGGAATGTTGATATCTCTGGTTGATGTCCAAGCCTCTAGAGTCACGTTGCTGTTTAGGCTTGCAGTCGTGTGGTAGATTAGGGTTTTCTCATTCCACGTAGATAACAGCGAGGTACTCCAACCGATGTGAACATGTGAGAATTGACAAAGTATTAGAATTGTGTTGTGAAGAATCGTTGAACTTATCAGATTTTTCAGGTGTCAGCATAGAAATATTCGAAAGAGGTAGTTTCTTATAGGGGAAACAATATCGGTTAAGTAATGGACTATTTGATAATATGTCTAACCCATGTTTTAAGAAACATTTCAATTGGTTATCAGTAAATTTAGTAATGCTTTCTTGGATTTCATTATTAAACCTTACAGCAATTATAAAATAGAAATTAAACTTGTGTTATAAGTTAATAACATAGTGATAATAGTTTATTTCGCGGCTAAACTTATGCATCTTACATTATTTTGCCCATATTTCTAGAGATTTTCACGCAGCACAATAATATGTTTTAAAATATAAACAACTACGGGACAGAGATGAATTTATTTCTTTTACCAGGTCTTTTAAAGAGTTTTTATGGTAGTACGGTTTAAATACTATTAAAATAATGACTTGACGTACCTTAACATCGTTACGACTTAAATACTGACGTCGAACTGTCCTTATTTATCGGTCCGAGTCCATTGTCTGCAATTTTAACGTGTCCCAGAGGAGGAGGTTCGTTGTTGTTGTCAAATTAATTGAAAACAGTATGTCGCCAGCATTGACGACTTATGGTGAGCGTAAGTATTTCATGGCAGTTTTATAAGAAAAAATTGCCTCTAGATCCCACTTCTGATGATAGTATGTATAAGAAAACAGTAAAACAGTTTCCACAAGAGATGTTTATTCTTTCACACTTTACAAGAGAAATTCAGCAACTGCATGCTTACAATCAGTATTTATACCCTTTTATCGGAAGTCAACATTATACTGTACTCAATAATCAACAAAAGTATCATAAAGGTGGCGCCACTGCACCACTTCCGTTTGAATAAAGTTATATTGAGACTTTAATTTCGATACAATTGTTACAAAATATTTAATACAAGCATAAGCCATTGACAACTCAGTTTAAATATAATACAGTATTTCATTAATTCTACGAAAGCTAATAATAACCGGAAGCTTTAAGACCAACTATTAACATTGTCTTCAAGATCAAAGATGGCGACACTTAAATTTTAGAACATGTTTACGTCAATACATTACACAATTTAAACATTCAAAATCAAAAATCAAAATCAAAATTCTTTATTCAAATTAGGCTTACAAAAAGCACTTATGAACGTCAAAAAATATACAAAAATATAATAAAAAACAATTAAAAATACTAAACTATAAAAATGAATTTTGATGCTTTGAAAAAAAAGCGCTTCAGTGGATTGGCCTGTTGAGAAAGAAGCACCCAAGAAAACTCAACAGTGTAGCCTTTTTTAAAAAATTACTTAATTAACAATATATCATAAACACTGAAAATAGCTGAGCAATTTAAGACCAAGGATTTTTATCACATAAATATTCGTCAATAGTGTACCGTCCTTTTTTAGTGAAAGGTGGTTTTTTATTCTAGCTTTAAACATGTGTAAAGGTAACTCGACAATATTTTGCGGTACCTTATTGAAAAACTTTATACATCTTCCTATAAAAGATTTACCTACTTTATGTAGTCTCAAGTCCGGAACAGCAAGTTTGTTTCTATTCCTAGTATTAAAATTGTGTGAGTCACAATTTTTTTTAAAGGTATGATAGTATTTACGGACGTAAATTAAATTTTCATAAATATATTGTGATGCTACAGTCATTATATTTATTTCTTTAAAAAGTTCCTTAAGAGAGTCACGGGGTCTAAGGTTGTAGATAAAACGAATAGCTCTTTTTTGTAGTACAAATATTGTATTAATGTCGGCAGCTGAACCCCACAACAGTAGACCATATGACATGACACTATGAAAATAACTGAAATAAACCAATCTTGCTGTTTCTACATCTGTCAAAAGCCTTATCTTCCTAACAGCATAAGCTGCCGAGCTAAGTCTACCAGCCAGTGATTCAATGTGAGGCCCCCATTGTAACTTTGAATCTAAAGTTATACCAAGAAATGCAGTGGAGTTTACAAGTTCCACTTGATCATTATTCAGAGTTATGTTGGTCTCGACCTGCCTTACATTGGGCATAGTGAATTTTATACATTTAGTTTTTTTTGCATTAAGTAAAAGATTATTAGCAGTAAACCAATGCATTACTTGAGACAGAGCTCTATTTACATCGTCAAAAGTCGCCTTACGTCTGTTAACATTAAAAATCAATGACGTATCATCAGCAAATAGAACTATATCCGAAAGACTTTTACAATAGTAAGGGAGGTCATTTATATATATTAGAAATAATAGAGGGCCTAAAATTGAACCCTGGGGTACTCCCATGCGCAAAAGGGCACCATGCGACTTTGTGCCATTAATACAGACTTTTTGAACTCTTTCAGAGAGGTAAGATTCTACAAGACTCAATGAGCATTCTGATACACCGTAATGTCTCAACTTTAATAAAAGTGTTTTATGGTCGACGCAGTCAAAAGCTTTAGACAAATCGCAAAAAACTCCTATTGCATCATGTTTGTCCTCCCAGGCATCAAAAATATGCTTAATAAGTGCATCAGTAGTATTTTTATTTTTTGTGAAGCCAAACTGTTTCTCATGTAATAATTTGTTAACGTTAAAATGTGAAAGCAACTGATTGAATATAATTTTCTCAAATATTTTACTTAATGCAGGTAAAATAGATATGGGCCTAAAGTTAGCCTAGGCTAGGCCTAGGTTAGGCCTATATTATCGTTAATTTTAATGGAGAAATTATTATCGCGACTCTTATTCTTACATGTTTCTTTGTTAATAATTTTCCAAGTGGCTGTAATTTTATTACCAGAGCCTATTATTTTGTTACGCAAATAGATCGACTTGGCTGTGTGACAATTTTTTTTAAAAATTTTTGAATAATTTCTAACAAAGGCAATAAATATTGGATCCGAAGATGTAGCTTTCAAGTTATATAAATTAAAAAGTATATTTCTACTTTTATATATGCCTGTGTCGCCCAATCACAGAATTTGGATTGAAAATTATTTACTTTAATTGATTTTGTTAAGAATATACAATCATAGGTACTTTTGATAAACATAATAAGTTTTCAATAAACTGTTTATATTTGATACATTATAATGCAATTGAGAATTTTTTGGTCAACAAGAGCCTTGTATCTATTAATTCGGTCTTATTTACGGCCTATAAACAATATCTATATTTTTAGAACAGACAGTGCTCAAATTGTGCCCACTGTCCACTATGGTCTGATTGTAAGCAATTAATTATTGCTTTTTGAAGTATATATTTTCACAAAAATGTTATCTAAGCAGTAGCTGTAGTAGGAGTAGCTCTGTAGGTCCTCAGCGAATTGATAGTTAAATTAAAGACTTAAACAAATAATAAACTGACAGAGTTATGCGACGATTCTAAAATATTTATGTTGAAATCTCCACATACAAACCTTCTGGTTTTTTACAAACCTTTTTTAGAACTTCCTCCATAGTGGTCTCAAATAAGTTATAATCAGAAGATGGAAGTCTATATACACAAACTATAATAAACTGCTCAAGCTCAAATATTGCATTCAAATATTGATGACTAACAATATATATAAAAAAACCCATACGCAAACAAGCGTGTGGCGCTTTCCATAAGTGACACATCGAGCTTCCCACGGTTTTTCAATCAAAATTATATTCCACTTTTTTGTTTCTGTCATCATTAAAATAAAGCGTGGTTTTAATTTTTGCTAACAAAAAAAAAAATTGTAATAAAAGCGTGTTTTAGTGATTCATTTTATTCAGTTTTGGAACTATTTTGAAATTTTTGGGATTAATATTTTTGGGAGTTGGTCACATTGTTGAGTTGTCCTGCGTTATAGGCAAAAGTAAAAGTAAATTATTGCTGTAAATGATCGTTACAGTAAAAGCAATTTTTTGACTTCATTAACAAAAGTGCGGCACTCTAAAAGGCAAATTCAAACAAATAAATATTGGCTTAACAACGATGACTCAATCTTTGGCGACAAAGGGTTCGGCGCGTCACTTCCGACCATAACGTCGTCAGCGGGATGTGAAAGCGTCCGTAAAACTGCGTGATTCGATTGCGCCGAGCTCTCAGCCCAGGAGTGCACAAACTCAATCAGCCGCCATCGAGCGCGCCTCTACTTAGCCGGCTATACGTTAAACGCATTATTCAATGTTACATATTTATTATCTTTTGTATCTCAGATTAACATCAGTCTGTAGTCTCGGCTGACGGAGCAGGGCAGTGTTGAGGATCGGTCCTAATACACACAGCGGCAGCGGTTACATGGAGTGGCGCTCCACTCACTAGCGATCGCCACGCGGACACGCGAAATCTACCATAAACTCCTCCAACCGCGATCTCGATTCAACCGTTCCTATTCTGTTTCTTGTGAAACTTAATAAACTAGCATTTATGATTATATATTTAAACCTTCTTAAGTCCTCAGGGCACTGCAACTGTCATCGTCTGGCGTATCACAATACAATCAGGTGAGCCGTTCGTTTGAAAATTTCTTGATCCGGTTCAATAAAGGTTAGGGTATAAAGAATAATAAAAGAAACACCATAGGCCAAAAGTTTATTAGCAAATTATAATTTTGATAATAGAATGGGCCTCGTGTATGCTCCAAATATTAATATTATTTTAATTCGGATCGAGTTGGACCTGTCTCTGCGTCTAATGACTTACAATAATAGTGTCAGCGTGGCGCGCGCCGGGGACGGAGTATCGGCTCTATTCAATACTAAAAGCTTTTATTGAGGCTGACTCTTTGTTCTCGTCCAATTATTGTTCAGTCGCTTCTTTTATCTTACACTGAAAGGATCAATGCAATCTTCCAATTTAAGCGATCGACGCGACGCGCGCCGCTCAACACTCGCTAATGATATCTCCTAAGTTCACGTGTGCATGCACTTTACAGATAGACGAATGAGAATAACGAATTAGGTAAAAACTGCGTCATATCGTGACTTAGGTATTTAATACTGTTAGTACCGATGATTTAGATCAATCAATCAATCAAGCTGCTCAGATTATTTTATGTTAGAGGAATATTTACCAAAGTGCAAGTAAAAGGTTATCTGGCAATTAAAAATATAGATTAGATATACTGATTGATTTATTGACATGCACTTTTGTGAGGAAGCTATAACACAGACCGTGGGTGCTTTAGTGGCATATTTCGCATTTTGTCTATCTTTTTGCAAAGGTAGTTTATTATTCTAACAGTTATAAACTTTTGTTAATATGGTACACGGTAAAAATTGAAATGTTCATAAACAAATAAATTAAATAAACATGTTCACATTTAGTAAAAACATTCGACATAGTCAATAAAGACAAACTGTGTCAGACTTCGTCTTCTTCTTAGTTGCGTAAATATTTCCAAACGAATACGTTGTTATAGGAGCGTCAGTGGCTCAGTGGTGTGGACTGTCGCCTTCCTACCGGGAGGGCTGAGGTTCAAATACCGACACGTACCAATGTGTTTTCGAATTTTCGAAAATATATGTACGTTATCCGACGCTCTTACGGTGAAGGAAAACATCGTGAGGAAACCTTCATGCACGCCTGCGAAGAGATTCCAAGGTTGTGTGTGAAGTCGTCCAACCCGCACTGGGCCCGCGTGGACGACTAAGGCCTAAGCACCCTATATGGGTAGGCTCGTGCCCCTCGGTGGGGACGTTGTTATAAGTTTGCTTAAACCTGTACATTCATCATTTTACCCCGATTGGTTTTAATGTAACGATGGAGGTAATGCTGTGTTATTCATTATCATGATGTATGTATAAGAACATCAGTCAAGTTATGTGTGTGCGGTCAACTTGGCCAATTTACCTTTATCAGTTGTACGTCAAGGGTCGCTTATCGGCCGCCATCGATTACTTAGGATTTCCTGCTACTTCTTAGCCTTTATCAGTATGGATGAGGTTAACCCCAACAGGCCTAAGCAAAGCTCACTCAACAAACATGAGCGATACTACAAAGTCATTACCTTAATCGGGGCGTCAAGCGTCCACGTGTTCCGAAACTTTTTAATTTGTTTCAAAATTAAATTGAAATTACTAGTTGTTTCTTAGTTGGCCCTTATATTTTAATAATTAACACTAACGGAATTATAAGATCGGCATATAACTTGACAGTGTTCTTTGCGAAATGTAATTATCAGGACATAGACAGATATCACAGTAGCGCAAAGAAACATGCATGTTAAAGCCCAGTTTTGAAAAACAATAAATTTTACATGATCAAACGAACTTCACAAGTGAAATTCGATCAGTATTATATTAATTAGCTTCATTCGAAGATATAATCACCCTCCCACTCACCCATTTTACAAAGTTTTTGGTATAATAATGATCTCTAAAGAATGACAAGTTCCATCATAGGGAAATGTAGGTTGACAGCTAACTTTATTCTTGGTTAATAGACCAATAAATCTTTGATAAGTGCGAAGTTGCCTTACAGGTTAAAGGGACTACATGGTAAATTTATTATATTTTCGAATGAAGCTAATTCATATAATACTGATCGAATTTCACTTGTAAGTTCGTTTGATCATGTAATATAACTCATTCCATTTTTAGCTTTATGTTTTTATGTAATTTTATAACATTTACCTACCAAAATATCATTGTACAACAAGCGTTCTAACAAAATCTGAATTTCATTACTTAATTTATTTCTTAAAACTAATTTAAGTAATGAAAGTAGTAGTTTCGTAACCGAGTACTAGGCGGGTTTCAAAATAGTTCATAAGCTAAGTGTGAAGTTAGTCGCGGGCGAGCTGTGTCCGCGAGCCATCGTGGAAAGCTTTCTTGGCCGACGATCAGACGAACTAATGCTGCAACCGCTTTTCATATCTAAATTATTCTAATTAACTTAATATTATTATTGGGCTCGGTGGCATAAAGTTAGCAATTAAGAAGAAAGCCTACCTGTTGGTAAATAACAACAACCACGAAAGATACACCGGCGATTCCAAAGAAAGGATCACATTGCAACAGTTCCCAATTTGTGGCGTAACAATCTTTACAGCTGGATCTGCTTGTTTTCGTACTTGATCTTTTAGTCGCAGTAGTGCTGATAGTAGAGAGAGCGTCGGTGGCTGGTGTGGACTGTCGCCTTCCTACCGGGAGAGCTGAGGTTCAAATCCCGACACGTACCAATCTGTTTTCGAATTATCTAAAATATATGTACGTTATCCGACGCTCTTACGGTGAACGAAAACATCGTGAGGAAACCTTCATGCACGCCTGCGAAGAGATTCGAAGGTTGTGTGTGAAGTCGTCCAATCCGCACTGGACCCGCGTGGACGACTAAGGTCTAATCACCCTATACGGGGCTTATTGAACTTCGTCACTGAACATTGACCATACCTGTAAGAGTGCTATATCAATATTTGTTTCTTCATAGACTATGGGGAGGCTCGTGCCCCTCGGTGGGGACGTATAATGAGCTGATGATGATGATGATCTCTCTTCAACCTATTGCAGTCCACTGCTGGACATAGGTCTCCCCCAATTTGCGCCAGACATCCGGTCCCCGCCTTCTCATCCAGCTTCCACCAGCGACCTTTCGCAAGTCGTCGGTCCATCGGGCCGGAGGGCGTCCTACGCTACGCTTGCCAAGACGCGGTCTCCACTCTAGAACTCGTCTGCTCCAACGACCATCGGTTCTGCGACATACGTGACCAGCCCACTGCCATTTCAACTTGCTGATCCGGCGGGCTACGTCGGTAACTTTAGTTCTCTTACGAATTAAATCATTTCTAATCTTATCCCTAAGAGAGACTCCAAGCATAGCTCGCTCCATTGCGCGTTGAGTGACTTTGAACTTGTGAACCAATCCCGCAGTCAGTGTCCATGTCTCAGCTGCGTATGTTAGTACGGGTAGGACGCATTGCAAAGACTTTCGTCTTTAAGCATTGCGGAATAGTTGACGTTAGGACATGACGTAGCTTACCGAATGCCGCCCAGCCCAACTGAATCCTCCTACTAGCCTCCCTCTCGAAGTTATGCCGGCCAAGTTGGATGGTTTGGCCCAGGTAGATATACTCCTGCACAACCTCGAGACGGACGCCATCGACGCATATCGGTTGTGGCATGACACGACTGTTGAACATGACTTTCGTCTTGTCCAAATTCATGCCAAGCCCAACTCGTCGGGAAGATTCATTAAGGCTGTTCAGCATCTCCGCAAGCTCTTCCAATGACTCTGCCACGATGACGATATCGTCAGCAAAACGAAGATGAGAAATATACTCTCCATTGACGTTGACGCCTCGTTCAGACCTGTTCAGGGTCTCATCAAAAATCATCATGATGATGATTTTTGATAGCCACTCGATGGTAAACTACCCACAGCTGATCAAAAGAAATTGCATTGATATATGTTTTGGCAGGAGAAATACGAGTTTAAGGCAGCAAGGGACCTAATAGATCGTATTCTTCACGTTTCTGTAAACGCGTAACGATATTGCACCAATAGGTTATAAACAATATTTAAAGATCCTCATGAAAATGACTTTACATAGTACAACTTACAAGAATTACTATGAAAAATATCCAACAAATTACGGGCTCGCGGGAAATGAAGTTCGCTCGCGACTCCTCAGTCCAATCTCCAAGACGGCGACGCGTCCCTGCGTCACTTTCAAAGCGATGCACAAAGAACTACAAAAAAGTGGGTTTGTCGTTAAACATCTGGACTACAAACGCTTCTAGCATTTTGATGATGAAACCTCTGTATGTTCTCATGCTACTGGCCCCCGATGTACGAATTTACACTATACGGTGTAACTTCTTAGATCTCTTCACAAATTCTTAAAAATCTAATGTGTTCATAGATTTCTTAGGAGATAACAGGTATTTTCCAGGACAGGACTTTTCTTTACAAATAAAACATATAACCATGACATTACAATATATGTTGTTATGAGTGTTTATATTCAGCTTCTTATTTGGATAAAAGTTAGAAAGTACTCACAAATTATCCAACTCACTGTAGCAATAACCAGCAACGTCTTCACCACGCTCCAAATATGTAGCAGCGTCCTACAAGCGCACCGCGGCATCATACTGCCAGCTCCTCCCGCACGTTTCAGTCAAACACACCGCTGACTGGCTCTTCCCCCGTTTGAGGACGCCACCGCTGACGTTTCTGAAACGCTACTAACAGCAAAACCAACTGTCTCATCTAACGTGCAGGTCAACCTCTTCTTATGAAGATTACTATTAAGTTAATTCCAAATTGATTCCGGCTTCGAAGGACCAATGTTAAATTTGGAATCTACAAGAGGTATAACAGAAAAATATGCACTTGGAATAAATGTACATCATTATTATAACAAGTACAATGGATTATAGTCGATGAAAAAAAAAAAATTATAAAATTGCCCCCGTTACTTACTCCCTTATTCGTGAAAACGCATTGTTATCGCGATTTAACGGAGTTATAGTTTGCCACATCTGTGTACATATGAAGAACTAAATTGCATATAAATTATCTAATTGTATTTGACAGCAGGCGCCATCTTTTCAAAATAATAGAATAAAATTTTCTCATTTTACATATAACAATTATAAACAACTGTATTCGTAATATTTTATGGTGATGCTTATAATTAATTTGAATAATCTTAATCAGTCACTGTTCATTTTGTTAGTAGTAACGTCTACAAAATAAGCTATGGTGCATCCTGCCGAAAAGTGAAGGAAACCAACTCTGGCGTCTCGCCAAAACGCACCGAACAAATGTAGTCCGGAGGAATAGCCTTGTAGCTTTTAGTTCTAAATAATATGCCATAGTAGCTAAGTAACAGATTGTATACACTTTATTTTATTTCAGCTAGGTGACATAAAATATGTGAAATCACAATACAATCGCCCGTAAATGTTTATTTCAATGAAAACCTTTCAGTCGTGTCTCGCTACATTAACGTACGATACCTCCTTGATACTATTTAATTCACATCAAATGTTGAGATAAGCGTTGTTGTTGGTTTTTGCAAAGCGAAAGTTTAGTTTGATCGTCATTTATTATTCAGGACATGTGGCTCGTCTCGCCTTCATCGACTTCCTCAAAGGTCAAGTACCTTCTTCGAGCACAAGTGTGCTTAGAATAATTGTTAACGAATTGAAGGCCAGCAAGGCCTTTTTTTATTTTAGGAGCGACTGATGTTGTTTAGTGTGCCTTATTAATTTAAGTTTCAAATTATGCAATATATATTTTCTACAGCAGTAATGCTACATGTCTATGCCTCACATGTCATGTGTCGACACTCGACGATGTTTCCCTTGGAGGAATGGCCGGCACATCAAGCATTATTTGTGCTGTCAGGCACAACAATGAGTGTTGCTAATTTACAACATAACAAAAAAATAACATAATTTTGCAGAAGAAATAACGTGGGCCTAGCACACAACCTTGCGGAATACCAGCATTTATAGAATCAAAGCAGGTATCATCGTCAATGTGCCAATCTATAAAAAAATGGTAGCCCTTTTGCACAATATCTTTAAGATTCCGTAAAATGGAAGCTGAACCAAAAAACTTTCGATAAGCTTTCCGCCTTATGTCGGGTGATTGTTGTAGATTAAGAAATATCTACCCCTTTCACGACTTTTGGAAAACTCTAAAATATGTTAACACCCGAACTAGCCGCGTAAAAAAGGACCGCTCACTTCTCATTAATACCGCCGTTACCGTTATATTTCTGAATTAACTATTTGTTCTTAAGATTTCTCTTAAGGTTTTCCGAAGTCTCGTGCTAATTTTTTCAATAGACCTGACAGTAAGCGTGCTATGCCAAAAGACATTACGTAACTAATTTAATAAAAGAGTGTCACCTGTTTGACAACACACGTAAATAACGAGTAAACCTACGGATGCCAATTACTGCGATCCAACAATATGAAATAAATTGTCCCGGATACTATTATTTTTGTCACTGATGCTCTTTAAAGATTTATTTAATTCATTGCGAGCGTCGGTTGCACATCATTTATCGCAAACGCCACAGCCCGGCGCGAGCAAGCCTCATTAAAACACTGACAGTGCTCATTTAAAACTCCATATTATTGGAATTTACACAGAGCGCCGCGTCAACCTGCGTCGGCCATAGATACAATCAGTGTTGCCGAATTATCAATTGCTTGACTTGACCTTGACAATCATCTATGCAATCGATGAAGCGCGGTTAAGTAGGCGGATGGTTATGGCGATACGTTCGGATGGTGTCGAGTGTTTTGGGGCAATATCGAAACAGGTAGTATTGATGTGCTATGTTTGGAATAGGAGTAAAAATTTAATTATTATGCTAATATTAGTTTCGATTCGATTTTTAGTTCGATAGTCAATTTTATAATAAGCTTTGATAGTATCGAAAAAATTTTTGCTTCGTATGGCATATAACACTCACACCTATGTATTGCGGAAACTCGGGAGAAGCCGAGGCGGCGCCGGCGCGCGCCGTTGCAGTCCACGTCGTATACAAAACATTACCTGTTGCCAGCGTTTTAAACGTTTAACGTTATTCATAGTTGTTGCCCTGATTAACGCAAATAATGCGGCGGCGGCGCTGTAGTGAGCTGCTGTTCGTGAACATCGCAGTGAGCACGTAGTCGCTATTGCGATCATGTTAATACGAATTTTTTTATTCGAATAGGGCAAAGTGTTCCCGAGTACACCATCTATATGTTGTATTGTTGCCGTACCTAATAGCGCAATAAATAAATATGGCGACGCAAGGATTTCCATCACATTCATGCGACTATTTGTATGACTCGAGCCAAAATCTGCGTATCAAGATCCGCGATATTGGTTGAAGGATCCTGTATGATGAGATTTTAGTTAATATATACATATATGGTATATTCAGTTGTTTCCATTCTATTATATAGACACAAGGTACATCCAATACATAAGTTTCACTTAATATAAATGCAATATTTTTGAGCTATACACACCTCTTAGTGCTACCAAAGCGATGTAATGCCGGTGCACTAAGAATAAGCAAGTCCTAGCTGCAAATAACGAATACCCATCCACCCACGTCATACCATATAGACGTTCACCTAACCCAAGTTAACTGAACTCACATAAGAAGCAAGGATCGAGTCAGAGCGATGCACTGAGATCTATTAGCCACCTATCTATAGCCACCTGGTATCGTCTCATATCAATCTGCAAGGAACTAAGAATGAATTGTAAGTGTAATCCAGAGGGACAGCACGGGAATATGTCGGAGGTCAAACGATTGAAGAAAACAGTTGAGAGCATGAAGGCGCAAATCAGAGAACTCATCGATGTGCAGAAGGTGTTTGTGGAGTCCCATCAGCGGCTTATCGCATTGGTGCAAGCCTCCTTAGTTCTTTAACTTCAAACCATTCCTTTGAATGGTGGATGCGCTGCCGCAGATCCCGACGTCCATATCAATCTGAAGAAACTATAACGACCCCAGCAAACGTGCCCCATAAGACTCCAAAACAAAATGTTTAGTGTATTGCACTAAACAAAGCTCTAGCGACCTGGACTAGAATGGAAATTAAGTTCAAATTAGCCTCTGTTACTGTCGTCTTATTCAGCAGAAATCTGCACGGCTAGTATGATGTAAAAATATTACTTTACACTACCATCGACTCGACGGATGCAATATTAAACCAAACCAATATATTGGTCAAACAGGACCCGTTACTTTTGTGCCAAAACCCCAGTCTTGTGAAAATATTAGCTCGTGACTATTTACCGGGTTGTGAGTAGCGGCGGTCGGCGAACCTCTGCTGCGGGTGACACGTGCCCGCCGCTTCTAATGGAGGAAATCACGAATAAAATATTAAAATACAAAAACAAGTTAAAACATCTTCGGCTGCTCATCTCAACCTTCTAAAGAAGTGTTTTATTTTTTCACTACAGATAATGAAGACACAGTGAAGTCTGTGGATGAAGTACGCATTTAGAAAAAAAAATATTTTTTTCCACATGGTCAAATATTTTGACTATTTTAAATCGCCATGATTTCTGACATAATAGATATATTCAGTTACAACTGTTGAAGGGTTTGTTTAGGGGGACAATTTTAAGTTGACAATAGAATAGATTTATCAAAACCTGTAACTATATCAAGGATGTCTGTTTATTTTTAATTTCAAATAACTGTCAGCGGTGGCTCTAAATAGAAAAACACAAACAAACAATCAAAGTATTGGGGATAATGTTGGAAAAATTATCCTATTTGGAGCAAACAGGGATACAGTCGTTGACTCCACATGAAATACCTGATTCTAATAAGTGAGTACCTAATGAGCACAATCACAAGCCACGTACATAGAGCGAATATATTCTTCGAGCTGTTGCCAACGTCAATTACGCCAATAAATTGGTGAATTCACAAACGTAATGTAATGTAGCCCACCAGGCCGCCTGATTACCCGGCAAATGTAATTATTTCAGTTCTAAAGGTAGGCATACCACGCGGCACAAATGCCTTGCGAATTAGGCAGATTGAATTAATGAGCCAACGTATGCGCACGGCATTAATACAAATATGTAAGCAAAGCTGATTGTCTGTCATGAACATCACTCAAATGAGGAATGAACCACTTGAGAAATTACTAAATGATTTTTTACACTGTGCTGACAAGTGACAAAAAGCCAAGTGTACCTGCAGTGTAACAAGCTTGAGTCGCAAAAATCAATAACATACTAAAAACGCGAAACTGTGGTCTTCATGTATTTTAATATATCCTCTTAACTAAGCCAATCCGGTTTTATTGAATCCGGTGTTAAATAGAGATAGAGATCAGCAACTTAAGAAACATTATTAGTGACATGCAGTGTAGATAAATGATATTCTGTATATATAAATGTAGATTACGTCACCCGTGCCTCAAACCGAACCTCCAAAGAGAATACAGTTGTAGGCTCTTATAAATGTTCGCTCATTCGAAATATGTGTATGTGTGCTGTCGCTGCATTTGGAACACTTTATTTTGTTGTTTGGAGAACATATCACTAATCTATACTTTTTACATCACTGGTGAAGATGTATTAAAAACAAATCAGAATGAACGCTTCCAACATACAACTGCTACGAGTACAATACGACATTTACGGATTACTATATTTGATAACTCGAACATC
>PQWD01005793.1:0-64854 GCA_019425675.1 Leucinodes orbonalis
TTTATTTTGGTGTAGTCTTTGTTAAAGTTAATAGGTAGAATGGAAAGTTGGAGGGTCAACGGGTTAAATAATTAATGTCTTTAATTGTTGTTTTTTCTGTCTTTTTAGGTCAGATAAGATGATTTCTTTTTACACTTTTATTCTACGTAGCATATTTTTAAGTCTTATTCTTTTTTTATAACACTTTTTTTTATACAAGATACTTCTTTAGATGGCAATATGTGGATTTTAATGGCTTCCCTCTGCCTATTTTACATCTTATATTAATTTGTTTTATACATGTCTGAATTCTGTCTAGTAAAATATTTTACAAATTGTAATAAAAACAATAACATTTTATTCTTATTTTCGACTTTTTATTTTCTCCCACTACAGAGGCATTCTTTTTACTCTTGAGGTGGTCACTGTAATGTTTCAATACTTTTATTAGCTGCCAAAGAAGCCTTACGTAGATCTTGGTCACTGTTAGTTTCAACATAGAAGAAGTTTATTTTTACATTTAGATTTTCAATCCAGAAGTTTTTTCTTTTTTAGGTTGACTTTTTTTGCCATTTTTATTTTTATTGTCAGCACTTTTTTTATCTTTTTTCATTTATCTTCTTCTGCTTTTCCTTATTTATATTAGTCTTCATTTACTTCTTCTTCTTCTATTTCACCTTCTTCATCTGCACTTTTTATATCTTCTTCATCTTTATTTTTTATATCTTCTTCATCTTTATTTTTTATATCTTCATCTCCTTCATTATTTTCACCTTCTCCTTCCTTATTTTCATCTACTTCTTCCTTATTTTCATCTAAATTGGTTTCAGGTATTTCTTTAAATTGCTCTTTTTTCTGTTCCTCTGGAAAATTGGTTTATTTTCAATTGATTCTTCAATTTATCAAGTGAATCTTCAATCTTTTCAACTTCTCATTTATTGAGGGTCATTTTCATTTTGTTTTATTTTTAATTTGTCATTTTCTAAAGTTAAATTTAGACTTTCACTTGATTGGTTGATTTTTCCTCTACAACTTTTCTGCATTTTAAAATTTCTTTCTCAATGACGATCTCCAAGATTAACTTTTTTTTACTATTAGGGATTAATGGAGTATCTACTACTCCAAGTCTATAACTTTTTATTTCTTCATCTAATCTTGTTTTTTGACATAATAGCTTCTTTAACTTCTGATAAGTTCCCTCCTCTGTGCTTCTTCCGCTTTAGTTTCAGAAGATGAACCATCAATAATTTTAATGGCAGTTTGAAGTTCAAAGTTGTCTTTTATATCTTCATTATTCAATTTATCTTTGTATTCAATTTCTTGAATATCTTTAATATTTATTTTTTCTTTTACTTCCTCATAAATTACTCCATCTTTATAAAATGACTATGACTACTTCTGTTGAATATTTGTTTCCCTTTAGTAGTAAAATCTTCATGTTCTCTTTTTAATTATTTCATCTTTATTTAGAATATTTTTTACTTCTTCATTATTTCATCATAACAATTCTTTCTTGTATTTGTGTGAGTTCATTTGTAATTTCATTGTTTCAGATTTGTTTCATTATTACTATTGCCATTATTATTATTACTAATATAATTTATATATTGTTGACATCATTGCCATTATTATCATTACTAATATAATTTTATATTGTTTACATCATTGCCATTATTATTATTACTATATATTTATATTATTGTTCATCATTGCCATTATTATATTACTAATATATTTATATTATTGTTGACCATTGCCATTATTTCATTACTAATATATTTATATTATTGTTGACATCATTATTAATATTGTTCACTCCATTTAAAATAAATTTGATTCAATTTGGTAGGAAAAAGCACAGGAGTCTTTTAAATACTCAGGACATTCTTTAATAATTTTACTTGATCAATTATTACATTAGAAGATGCAATTCTATTTGAAATGCTCTCCCGTGAATTTTAATAAAATCTCCAATTCAAAGTCTAGTTTTGTCCAACTTCTAAATCTTTGTCATTAAGTTTCACATCTTCACCAACAACAAAGATCTTTTTATAATTTAAATATATTTTTACATGTAATTCAAGAATGGATGGTAATTGTATTCTTATACTGTTGTATAAACCACTACCTATAGTTATTATTTCACTATCAGTAAATAAGGTATCAATTAGACTTCCTTTTAAATTGTAAAATTTACTGTAAATTTACTTTCCATTTTAAGGTAAAGAAATTCAATTTAGAAGACATTCCTGAAATATTTAAATTGAATATAAAGTTAAATATATTACAAGAGATTGATATATTTATTAGATTTAATATGATAGATTAATATGTTTATATAATTTTAAATAAAACACGCATAATGAAAGAAAAATGTCAAGTGAGAATAAAATTTCAGACAATGTCGAAACACGCCGTTTTTAAAAAAAAGTAAAGAATATTTACAATTTGTTGTATAAGTTCAAACGTGATCTGTTTCTAATTTATATTCAAATAAAAAAATGATGTACATGCAAAAGTCTTTATTCTTTAAACAAGGCTTAAATCGAAAGCATAACCCTTCAATCCTTGTGTATGATATCTAATAAAGTAAAAAATCTTATAATTCTAGTGAGTGTATCACGTTCAATTAGCCTTTTTGGTTTTATTGCTACGCCATAAATTGTTATTATTTTGATCCTGAAAGTATTTGGCAATTGAATTAAGTAGGAATATAATCTAATATTCTTTATTTATCAAAGATGTTTTTAGATTTCCAACTACATACCTTTACAGGCATAATAATCTACTTAAAAATCTTTAGTTGCACATAATTTTTAGAAATGATAAATGTGTAGTCGCGTTTTCTATTTCTATATGTTGAGTATTATAAGCAATATCAATACATAGACTATATATTAACATTAGTATTATAATATAATAAAGAATGTGTATACTTATATGTTAATTTAATAAAAGGTACAAGAACAGTCTTCACAAATATTAGATACTAAATGCTTCCAAAATGACAATTTTTATCTCTAAATTGCATGTCAATCGCGTCTGCTATAATTTAAGGTTTTTATTATTACAATCAGATTTTATGACATTAAATACAAGTTTTTACATAATTCAAGGATCTGTTCATAAATAATGTAGTATTATTGCTTGTAAATAACAAGTAAATTATTTAACACATACAAAGTGCATATAAAGCTTTAATAAAATATATATAAACTAATAATATGGTACATAAAAAAGAAGTTGTATTATAACAACTATAATATAAGTTATTAAATATATTTATTTTAATATTACATCCAATACACATAAAATATATATTATATTGATGTTAGTATGTATAATAAAATAATAATATATGTTATTATATTACATATTAATGTATATTATTAATTATAATAAATGTTATTAAATATAATATAAAACTATATATATAGTATTAAATATAATATAAAACTATATATATAGTATTAAACATATTATGCAACTACAATACACATAAAACATATTACATAAATTTCAAATTCAAAAAAGTGCATAATCAAATTAGTTTCCTAACCTGATTTAATAAAGTTTATAAATTTATAACATTAATTTCAATAAGTTATAAAAGTTTAATTGGCTTTAAGTAATTTTTGTTATTCTTCTTTCTCTCTTCCAAGGTAATTTTTCAACTTATATGTTTAAATCCACTATAATCTTTTTTTTCTTTTTCTTCTCTACTAGGGTTCTTAATAATGGCATCTAAAGCATTCTGATAAATTCCTGCAATATTATCTGGTTCAATATTCTTTTTAATATAATCTCCAAATTGTATTTTATATTTCTCTTCATCACTTTCTTTTAGACTTTTCATATATTCTGAGACATGTTTACAGAAAATCCTGTCTCTAAGCTCATCAGCCTTAAAAGGTTTGTTCTTTTCGTATCCTATAAATTTAGATTCTGAGTGAGGAATAAAAACACCTGCATCAGAACATCCTTTCATAGAAATAAATGTATTAGCACCTTTAGTACTCCTAGATAATCCAATATCAAGGAATACTTTAAGTGCTCTTCTTTCTTCATCAATATCTTCTGTAACAGTAAAAGTTCCATCAGTCTTCTTGGCTTTATAAAGATCGTCCATTTGTAACTTAGCGAGAGCTCGTCGACCAGCTAAAAAACCTGTAGCATAAAAAGCGAAATGATTTTTTAAACCAAAATCAACACCATAATTTTTTAATTCAGTTGAATCAGCAAAGGCAAAAACTCTGTCTCCATCAATGTAAGATCTTGTGATCTGACAAATAACTTTAGTGTTAGTTCTACGGACTACTAATCTAAATTTAAGAGCTCCTTGTTTATTATAATCTTGTTTTATAAGATTTATTCTATGCCTGTAATTGGTCTTACATTCTCTTCTTCTACGTCTTTTTACTTGGAATCTACTTCTCTTAGTTGCAGCGGATTTAGTTTTCTTAGATTTTCTACCACCTTTTCTTGCCATTTAATGGGGTAAAAAAAATTGAAAAAATTATGCAAAATATTTTTAATAAATATACAATTATTTGTAAAATATATAGATATTCTATAATATACAGTTAAAGTAAAATATATAGATATTCTATAATATACAGTTAAAGTAAAAATTACAATTTAATTATATTTTTATTTGTAAAATATATAGATATTCTATAATTTACAGTTAAAGTAAAAATTACAATTTAATTATATTTTATTTGTAAAATATATAGATATTGTAAAATATATATAATTATATTATAGTTATTATTATTGTAAAGATTATTATAAAAATATAATTATTATAAAATATACAGTTACAGTAAAATATTATGTTATTATTGTAAATATACTATATTTATTATAATAAATACTTAAGGATTTTTATCACACCCTCATGATTTTATGCGAAATTTGTAATTCTAAATTCAAGTGCATAAATGGAGATACATTGTGAAGAAGGACACATTGCAGAGACAAATTAGAAATAGCTGATGAGATACATTTTTCTACAAAAGTCAAAAACAAAAAGTGCAAAATGCTTCTACTGTTTAACAAATATTTTAAATATAAAAACCTACTTCTTTTTAATTTATTTTTTAAGAATTTGTTTTGTTTCTAAAGTGCTCATCTTCAAAATTTATTGATTTTTATACAAATTTCTTTTCTGGTGATAATAATATAAGTTCTCCTATTAAATAAGCTTTGGGTATTTAATTATACTAGGGTACTTAACAAAAAGAACAGAATTAGAAAAGAAAGGTCAATTGTTTTATAGAACCTTTCTATTAGAAATAGAAAGATTTGATTACATTTCCAAGATTTTAATATAAAAAATATTAGGTATAAAAAAGACTAGTAATAAATCTCTTGGTATTACTAAAAAATGTATTTCTTGGATTAATAAACATAAACTTATGGATAAATTAGGTACTTCTAATTATCCTTGTAATAAGAAACATAGAAAGATTTTATCAGAGACATCTTTATCTCATCCTTTAATAGAATACAATAAAGCTATTATAAGACAAGAACTAGATCACTCGCAAGAAAACTTATTAAAATATTTTAATAAAGTAATAGAAATCTTAGCAATTCAAAAAAGTGAATATCTTGAAAAATATTTTATAAAATTTTTACGTCTTCGAAATTTATCGGATAATTGTTTTCACCTGAAGATGAAATTTGTTTTTCTTGTATTTGTTTAATGAAAATATAAATTAGAAATAAATTACAAAAGTGCTGTAAAAAACCTAAATTATTTTATGAATAATAAATATTATGATGAGAATAAAGATAGTAAAACTACATTTATAGATTTGGTTGTTTTATTAACACATACCTCTCATTTACAATTTCATAATAGAATTTCACAGGTATTAAAAAATAAAGAATTTAAAGTTACGAATAATATTTTTGTAACAGGAAAAATAGGTAAACAATATTTTAGAAGTATAAAATGGAGATCTTATAGAATTTATTTAAAAAGAATAAAATTATTACTTAGTAATAAAATGAACATGAAAATAAAAAAACAATATATTGAAGATGATAGAATATAAATTTAATAATACAAAATATTAATATTGATAATATAAAATGATACAATAAATATAATGTGATTAATGTAATAAATTTGAATTGATTAAATATTAATATAATAAATATATTACAAATGATGTTATATATCAATACTACAAATTTGATATTACAAATGATGTTATATATCAATACTACAAATTTGATATTACAAATGATGTTATTATCAATACTAAAATTTGATATACAATGATGTATAATATCAATACTACAAATTTGATATTACAAATGATGTTATATATCAATACTACAAATTTGATATTACAAATGATGTTATATATCAATACTACAAATTTAATATTACAAATGATGTTATAAATATAATAATTAATATCACAAATAATATTACTAATGATATTAAAATAAATATTTATTAGTAATATTTTAAAATAATTGTTTTTTCAATATTATTTCTTAAATATTGCCCATTCATCACATACAACTTTATTTCACTACTATTTTTATTATTGGGTGAATCAAATGTAAAATAAATATCTTTTAAATTTCTTTCATCAACGACTTCAACGTTTTTATGCAAAATATTGTCAATTGCAATAAAAACTGACCAAGTGCATAAACTTGATTCTTTAAATTTGTAAGTGTGAACACACTCTCCATTTTTTGATTTATTTAATAAATCTAATTTAACTTTTAATGTTACAAGACTATTTTTTTGTACTTTAAATGTATTCCCATCTTTATTAACAATCATTTTTATCATCTTCTACATCAGTAGCTTCTTCATTAAGATTTCCTGTATTTTTAATTGCTGCTGAAAATTCTTTAATATCAATTTTACGAATATTTCTATGAACTAATAAAGCATCTTTAAGGTCTTGACCTTTCAAGACCTTATTTAAAAAATCTTCTGTGTCAAATTTCTGTCCATTAATTTTACTTAAAAATAAATCTGTAAATTTAACATGAGGATATTGCAATAAAAAATAATCTTCATCAAATACTGACTGTGTAATCATCGCTTGTAAAGTAAATAATTTTTTATAAATTTCTAATAATCCCTTCGCTAATGCAATACATTTCATACCTTCTATTAATAAAAGACTTTTTTGTCTTATAAAATCCAAATCATTTTTTTTACATTGATTTAATCTAAAAAGATGATCTATCAAAATTAAAAATCCTTCATTTGTATTTTTATTATCTGGTAAAGGAAATCCATAATTAGATTCTACTAAGGATTTAATATTTTTTACATCACTGTTAAAATCAGTAGTACTAATTTCTTTAGATTTTGTTAGTATAAACAACAAATTCTTAATATCACATTTCTTTTTCAAATCATCATTTATAAAATTTAAAAAACAATCCATTGAGTCAAATTGAATACCCAATGAATTTTTAGTTTTTATATTTTTCCATTTTCTATATGCAAAATTTGGTAAACACATTCCTAAAATTATGCAATAAATTAAAAAAGCTAAAGTTGCATTTTTCATTATAAAATCTGGAATAGCCATAATTTCACCTGTTTTAGATTCACTATTAAGCCATTTAGAAAATGTTTTTTTATCTTTAACAATATTATAAGCTTTACTTATTTTCATAAGCATTTGTTCATATTCATCTTTTTTATCTTTAGGTGCTTTTTGTGTATCAAATTTTAACATCATTTTCAACATTTTCCTTTTAATTACTTTTGGTGATGTATTTAAATCTATCCCTAATATTTCTAAGGGATCAAAATCTCTTTTTATATCTAATTTAATTACTAAAACATTTTTTATTAGTACTGAAATAATTATCCATAAAATAACAAGAAATGTATTTCCAAAAAAATTTGTGCTTTTAGGTAAAGATTTACAACTTTCGCATTTACAATTTATGCGAGAAGTTTTTTTCTTAAAAAGAAATTTGCATGAATAATATAAAGTTACTGGTAAAATAAAAGAAAGTGCTAAGTAACTTGATGCTAAGCCTGATTCATCATATTGATATTTGTAAGACATGGGTTACAAAAAATGAAATTTTGTAAACAAACACATAAAAATAAAAAATTTATTTTTAGAAATGATCTTGGGTATTTATATTGAAATAACTGATAAATGATATTATTATTAACTATTATACATACTATAAAATTTGTAAAGACTACTAATAATATTATATATAATAACCATTTTTACATATTATCTAAATGCTAAGCTAATAACCTAAGCGTGGAAGAAAGTTAAAGTCGGTGAACAAACATTAACTCATTAAACTTATTTTTATTTTATATATTATTAAATCTGCAAAAATACCAATACAATTATATTTATGACTATTAAAAAATTTGCAAAGGGTCTATTTGTTTGCAAATATACTTTTATTATTTTAGAAAAAGTACTTAACAAGCCCATGCAATATAAAAAGTTAAAAGGATATTCACAAAATAAAAAAACTTTTGTTAAAAGTTTATTTTTTTTTAATAAAATTTTAATGTAACACCAGTTTTTCCGCTTTTAAAAATTGGCCAATCATGTTGTGACAATTGGAAAAATATTCTTAAATTTAATTAAATAGATTTTCAAATTAAAATGTTGGTACAATATAATTTATGATTTGTAGAAAATTAATATCTTTCTATCTCAAACATAGACAACTTTATTAATAGTAGATGTCCTATTTATAATGGATGATAGCTGAGTTATTGTAATGCTATTCTTATACTTTAAATAATAAATAAGCAATTTCAAAAATGTTTATTTTTATAATTGGTAGACACAAGTGCAATTTAAATTAAATTGGTTTGTTGATTGGTCTTTTAAATTATAAATAACCCTTAAAATATATTTTATGTTTGACAAAAAAATTAAACTTAATAATAATTATAACATGCCTATGGTGGGACTTGGTACCTGGAAAATTATTGAAGATGATAAGGTGGACGAGTCTATACGAAATGCTATCAAATGTGGATACCGTCACATTGATACAGCACTTATTTACGGAAACGAAAAATCAATTGGTCGCACTTTGAAAAATCTATTTTCTGAAGGTCTTGTAAAGCGTGAAGACTTGTTTATAACTTCAAAACTGTGGTGTACATATCACGACAATCCTGAAAAAGGAATTCAGAAAACACTTGATGATTTACAATTGGATTATATCGATTTGTATTTGATACATTGGCCAGTGAAATTCAAATCAGACGAGAATAATCAATCCGTTAAAAATGAAAAAGGAGAATTTATATTGGAAAACTTTGAATGTGAAAAATTATGGAAAATGATGGAAAATTTTGTCACAAAGGGATATACAAAATCTATAGGAGTAGCTAATTTTGGAATTAAAAATCTTGATTTAATATTAAAAAATTGTAGAATTAAACCTGCTGTAAACCAAATTGAAATACACCCATATTTATCGCAGGATGAATTGGTTGAATTTTGTCAAAAAAATGAAATAAACGTTGTAAGTTATTTCATTAGGTGGTTCTGAGGCGCAAAATGCGANAACCTTGCTGTACGCTTAAGGTACATCATTATTTTTTTGCGGACATAAGCATCATTTCTTTTAATGCTAACTTACGTCAGCAGTGTTTTCATTACCATTCAAGAGCAAGAATGGATCTCAATTCTGCCTTTAAGGTCATGAAAAATGCCAGTATGGATTGAAGTCACATATAATTTTTTTCAAACGTTTCATAACGTATTTATAATTGGACTATATCATGGTATTGATGCTGCAAGGATAGATGGGGCATGCGTCATAGAATTAAACGGATTGGATGATGTGAAAGGCAAATAAAATTTAATGATGTAATCCAATGCTTGCATGCTTTGGGGCAGGAAGAAACAATAAGGCAGTAGGTAATAATAGTTACAGACGCCCGCGTTTATGTATTTCAATGTAAATCAAAATGACACAAAAACATTTTGATTACTAAATTAAAATTCCAGGCAGTAAGATGACTCTTGGAAATCGTTTAATTAAAAAAAAACTTCGATTTTAAGTCTGGTGTAGTGTATTTTTAGTGTCAAGCATTAAGCTTGATAAACGTCACTTGGGTCTGATGCTGATAGATTGACAAAGACATCCAGGATACCAAACAGAAATAAAATATAATATACAAATTGCATCTTGTGCAATGTGCACTTCGTATGCAGATATATTGATCAAACTAAGGTGTCACCATCATCAGCCTATTAAGGCCTGCTGCAAGGCACAGGCCTTCCCACACGTCATAGCTATGGAGATATTGGGCCGTATTTCACCATGCGAGCCTAATGCAGATTGGTGGGTGTTAACGGCTACCATTCTTAAATTGAAGTTGAGATCAATGATGTAAAAAAGTATAGATTCGTGATATGCTCACAAAACAATCGAAAAAGTGTTCGGATACAGTGACAGCACACTTACTCATAATTCGAACGAGCGTACATTTACCTAAACAAAAGAGTACAAAGTGTACTCTCTTCGGCGGTTCGTTTTTGAGGCACTAGGATGGCTTATCTGCCTTTATATATACAGAATATCAATTTATGCAGATATAAATTTACTGGCCACCTGAGGTTAAAAGCGTAAAGTCCGAATAAAATTTTATTTTAGACCCAGCCATTATTTCTCTAGCATTGTTTAAATGCCATTTATTATTGGCTCGTATGAGTGGCATCATTTATCAAATGCATCTGCCCGTATATGGGGATCGGCGCGACTGCAGATGACACTGCAGAGGCAACATATGATTGACTTGTAACTTTGCAGTTTTTATCTGTCGGATCGTTAATAAGGCTATATTCCCGCCATTATGGCTCCCCGTTCCGTATGAGAGGTTGATAATGATTAATTAATCTGCAAACTGATTGGTGATTAAAGGATTATTTATTATTGATATGTCTGTAATTGTGGAGTTAGCATTAATCGTTGTTATAACTTGTCTTTGGATTTCATATTGAAGTTTAAATGATCTTTGTACCCACTAACCCCTTGCGCCCGCGTGAGGGACTAAGTCCCATAGTTCTATCACTATAGTTTAATTTTTGTAATGTATAACTAATTTATATTTTATCATATAATTCTGAAATTATTATCAATATGATATTTATAATTTAAGATAATTGCATAATTGTATGATTGTAGGTACGAAATTACCTATGTTATGGAATAACAAACGTACAAGCTTTGTGTGCGTAGGCCTGTCCCTGTTACTGGGCTGTTATAGGCTGATGATTATGATCATTGTTCTTGAGAATGTCAATTCAAAAAACTTTTCTTCCATTTCAGAATGATCGATATTCTGATATTATTTTGAATCTGTAATCGGGGGAATAGGATTCGTTCAATTTTTGCTTGGTTACTTTATTGATAAACCCAATGAATGCGTGTAAACATATTTGTTGATTGAATTTAAATATGATTCTATGAAAATATCTTTCATACTGGCTTTGACTTACATTTTATGGGACCACATTGGAAATCATTTAAAGCCAAAATATTTTTCTAAAATCTCACTATAAATATCTGTGATAATATGATACAATTTTTTAAGAAGTCGGCCAAAAAAATATTCATAAAACCCTTCCAAATCACGCAAATGAAAATGTGGAAGCCTATTTTGTAGAAAAACGTTTTATTGGTGGTATTTCCCAGCTTCTATTCCCGAGATAGCGAGCAAGCGCCGGCCGGTGTCAGGCGGCGCGCGCCATGCCAAATTACTTGCGACAGTCACGATCCGCGACATTTTTACATAGCACCCTCTAGCTTTGAATGTGGACTTAAATCGGGAAGCCGGCTGTGGAATGCGGGACCCTAGAATAGGACTGAGCTTAGATGTAATGCTGTTTCGATTGGAGGAAATGATTAACGCTAGCAAATGTTAGTGTTTCTTTAGGTAGACTTTGTAAAACATCTAGTTGAATAACATTTGTAGTATCACTCGTCTAGTAATGATTTCGATTATTACTTTTACTGTAATTTAGTGCATAGTCAGAAGCTGTAAAGGCTATATTAGTAAATACAAAAAGAAAAAGGAACGGTTCTTCAGTCGTCATTAAGACCTAACGCCTTTATCAGTAGTACACTTATACCATGATGATGATGATGACACTTATACAGCTGTAGTAGTATGTATGCTTAATATTAATATATGTAACAGTTTTTATTTTAAATAATTAGGTTGATGACTGGGTTTAAAAGAATTTGAAACCAATAATGTATTTTTTTACATCTCAATACTTTTTCAACACCAAACTATTGTTTTATTTATTGTGATTATTCACATATCATATCTTTAACCTTTTAAGCGCTAGGATTCTAGACACAATAGAAAATCTATTATTTTGTTGGAGGTGTCGGCGGTGGTTAAAGGGTTAATTATTTGATAGCAAAAAGATATTCACAGTAATAAACAATGTATGGATTATGTCGATCGTAAAAAGTAGCGCAGTCCTGTAAATTAGAATTATCGATTCCTATTTAGACTACGTACCTTTTAGGGTTCCGTAGACAAATGGCAAAAAACGGAACACTTATAGGTTCGTCAAGTCTGTCTGTCTGTCTGTCCGTCCATCCGCATGTCACTCCCTTTTTTCTCCGTAACTATAAACACTACACTATTCAAACTTTATAAGTATATGTATTTTGTGAACCGCTACTAGGTTTTGAGAAGAAACTTGACAACAAAATTATATATTTTGGGGTTCCTCATACATTGAACTGAAACTCAAGTCGTCTGTTCATCGGGCCGGTAAGACGTACCATATAATCAACAGTATCATAAAAATAGTATTTTGTTTTCGTAACCAGAAAAGGGGAACCGTGTTACCCCGATTTTAAAGCGAGTGAAGCCGCGGGCAAATGCTAGTATTAGAGCAAAATAAATTAGTAGGAGCAGTAGATCCGTGCTGACGCTAATTGGGCTGACGCGTGGTAGCCTTTGCACCAGATACATTTGCGGTGGTTATGTTCAACCCGGGTAATTAGTCTCTCGAGAAATCCCTACGTTACATTGAGGCTTCGATGCTAAACGTGGCATTTTGTTAAACCGAGTCGAACGAGCGCCGAATAAGGGCAGTGTTTTCACGCTTGTTGGCCGCACGCCGGAATAAATCATTGGTTGGAAGTTTTTTGTTGTTAAAGTTTAGTTTTCGGCATTCGTTTTTTTTTGTAGTCATTAAACTGTGTGAGGATTGTTTCTGATTTCTTTAATTTTAACAAATCTGTTTAATAAAACCGTATCCCGTACATAAACCATTGGTTTGTGGTTAGACATTCATATGTAAAACCATACGTATTATTTAAATTAGACATAACATTTTTTTAAAAAGAGTAACAACACGAGTTTCTTGCCGGAGTCAGCTCGATAGCTAACAACCCATCCGAACCGGTTGCAGTGATAGATTCATTAAAATAACATTATTTTTTACGATTAAAATTCGTTCAATGATCTATTTGAATAAAGCATTTTCGAGTTTAGGATTACGCGATTACCCGATTTATGCGACCCTTTTGGTGTTGCGGTTGAGACGTCGACTGCAACACCAAGTGTTCCGGGTTCGATCCCCGGGCAGTACAAACATTTGTGTGCCATGAACATGTCTGTTTGTAATGGTCTGGGTGTTTTCTATGTATAATATGTATGTATTTACAAAAATAATTTATATAACTATGTTTATCCGTTGTGTAGTACCCATAATACAGGCTTTACGTTTAACTTGGGGCTAGATGGCGCTGTGTAAATGTCAGTGGATATTTATTTATTATTTAAGGAGAAAATTTTAATATTTCTTGTTGTTGGTATAAGAATCATCATCACCGAGGGCACGACCCTACCCGTAGAGGGTGCATAGGCCGTAGCCGTCCACGCGGACCCAGTGCGGATTTGACTTCACGCACACCTTTAAATGTTTCGATGCGTAGGTTTTCTCACTATGTTTTCCTATACCACTCTCTTATCCCGTCATCTACCAATGGTATATGACGGGATAAGAGCCTGCAACCTCTAGATCCGAAGGCCACAAACCCACCAATGAGCCTCCGATGCTTAGCTCGCTTATTGAAGCACCGTGCTTGATACCCTCAAGCATCGTGCTTGATATAATATCCGAAGATGTCTAAGATCAACTACAGATAGTCAAACTATCTACAGTTCGATAATATGTACTAACTCAAATTAAATATTGGCTTTTATTATTCTAGATCCGTGGCTACTTCGAAAACTCAAATAGGTAAGTTTCTTGGATTACACCATGGGTTTCAGTATGAAACTACACATTGGTACACAATTATACAGGCTAACTGATGTACCATCGCAAAGGAATTTTAGAAGCTAATTGAAATGCTATGACCAATCGGCATGCTCAACGCGTCTTCTTTCTGTGTCGGTATTGTCTGTTTCCGTACTATTACAGCTGTTTCACAAATGTCTGGTGTGAGATCCGTATATTATTCGGCGGCTTCAGTCGCAGAGTATATTTTGCAAAGCTATTCATACGTGTTAAAAAACCGTTTATGTCTCGATCTTAGATAAACAATTAACTAACTAGATCCACAATCTCACACAAAAAGTGTCCGCGGCAAAATTCTGCCCAACGCGTCAGTTGGGCTAAATTTACATTCATTATCACGTCGCTCGCTATATGTCTTATTGACGTTGTAGTGTGTTCGTGCTTTTGATTTTGTACCTTTCAATATCGCGTTAAGGTCAAATTTAAATAAATATTTTATATATACGATAACAATAACTATATATACGACTATATGTACGTGTAGTGCGGCTCGGACATTTTTTGGTTGACATTTCTTCGTGATTCCTATTTAGTTTCGTTAATCGTTTATCTAAGGTCTCGAGCTTACTCGAGAGGTCAGATGGCGCTGTGTGAATGTCAGTGGATATTTATTTATGTACTCCTATAGTGGCAAAAACCGTGACCAGTCAGCGGAGGAGTCTTCGCAGAAGTCCCCCGGGACGAGGCGGCGTTCAAGCAGCGTGACATCACCAGCAACCCACGGCGGTACCAGAAAAAGGACCTCGTCTGGCGTCTTCCAGGTACTGAAATGTAGAAATGTGTTTTTGTATGACTTTTACAGACATTAAACATTAAAGTATGGATCTTCGATTTTTGAAAATAGATTATAGCCCATGTCATTTGATGATAGTGTGGCTATCTAACGGCGAAAAAAAAGTGTAGTAGGTATACATAATATACAACTACTACTGTTGGGCGAAAGGTTCTCGATTGGCGTCCGCGTAATGGAAAACGAAGCATAGACCGATCCCCAACCAGATGGACTCAAGACCTGGTTAATGTGGCGGGTGGCAGATGGTTGTCAAGTGCAAGGGAACGGTCCGCGTGGAAATCATTAGGGAAGGCCTTCGTTTCGTTTAGCAGTCGACGTTTTTGGCTGTAATGATAATGATGATGATTGTTGGTTACTGACCTGAGTAACTTTACGAAGGTCAATATAAAACAATAACAATTTAAATCAGTAACGAGTTCCGATTTTTAAGTTTTTCAAAATCAAGAAAATTATCCACTAATGTAAACCTATTTTCTAACGTAATTACTTTATAATGATTTTATTGTCTTACCCAGGTCGATGAAGCAGAGCCGCCTCAGAAGAAGCCGGAATTATCCAGATCTAATTCTGACTGCGCCGGCAAGACTAAAGTTGTAGTCAATGGTCGTGGAAAATCTGCTGAATCTTCTAGAGACAAGGCTAACAAAAGAGAAGGAAGTTAAGAAGGCTGTGGTAGAAAAGTTTGATAGCGAATCAAGTGGGAATACAGTGACCGCTTTTAAAGAGAGCGATAGTTGGGATTAAGAATTAAACGATTGACTTAATTTGGAGTTTTATTTGTTGAAAACATTCTAACACGTGGGCTTGATACTAAGTCAAAGGTGGTTTTCAGTGCAGTGCCAGAAATTAATGCATTATGCACGTCTTTTAAAATAAGATTGACTGTACCCAACTGTACCTAATTCAATTTCTGGATATAAATTAACTGACAGGTATCGACTCGGGTGTCGAGCGCAAAGCAGTGATTTCAGATAAAAATACTGGCTTCAGTCTGCCAGTATTTTTATCTGAAATCTGTACTGTATTGTATTGTAAATCTGTATTTAAGAATACAAAAATCTGGTGGTTTAGGTTCTTTCAACCAAAAAATCTTCAAACTATTGTCCATAGACAAAGGTCGCTCCTATATTGAATCCAGATATCTAATAAATATAATTTTTGCTTATAGAGATTTTTATTTATAAGCAAAAAAAAAAAGTGAAAATAACATCCTGCATTCAATTATTACTTTTTAATACCTGCACTTATGATTCAGGCAGAAAGATTCGTCTAGTTGAACATGAAAAAAAAACTATAAATAAACAAAATCAACGCATACATTAATGAAAAGATTTGCTTGATTTGATTTTCTGTATACATTCATGTTCTCAAAATGGCAAGAATATTGGTAACCATCTTCGCTTGTACATATTTAGAGCTTTATTTGTCGTAAAATGTCACGATAAGTGACATTTCTTAAATTACCGTCAAGCATTATACCTACTTAATATACGAGTTACAACTATGGTTACAGCTATATATTTACAATCTTAACCTAGTCTTCTCGTGATTGTCCGAATCTTCTGCACACTGCTAATGGTCGCCAGCACGTTTGGGATTTCCAAGGGCATTGCATAACTGGAGGCACATGCCGCTTTGAAACCCCAGCTATACGGCACCACGCGAAGATACTCCGAATCCAAGCCAAAGTCAATATACTCATTCAATTCACAGCTAATTCCTTAATGTCAGGTGTTGGATGGTTGGATCCGTATTGATTATTATGATAAATAAAATTAATTACATAATATAGGTTATAAATAAAATTAAAATATTCAAGTTTAATGTAAAAAAATATTAGTTTAAACAAATATTAAATATTTGTATTTAAATATTTGTATAAGTATGTAGTTAATATTATTCATTTCTTATTTATAATTAAAATATGTACGCAACACAATGTAAATGTACCTAATTATATTATGAAAAGCAGGGCCGCCGGATACAAGTAGGTAGGCATACCTATGCATATACTTAATAGGCGGTCTAAATTACTAACAGGTTAACAGCATGAAATACAAAATTAAAATATTTTATTTTCATATTATTATTGGATCCATATAGTAATCGGAGGATCCAGTGGCAAAGCAGATGATTATATGAAGCGTTTTGGAAATTGATTATAATTATATCAGCGCCGATATAAAATTGGTGTTCCGATTAATATACGGATCCGACATCACTGGCAACCAGCTATGGCTGCAAATAAGCGCTAAAGAAAATGTCAAAATATATATGAAATGCCAAAACATTCTTAATACATACAACTACTAAAAGGAACTTAGTATAACAAAATAAATAGAGAGGCGCTGCATAGGTTCAGAAAGAAACCTAATTGCTGGTCTACTATCGATAGGCAAAACTAAAACTATCGCCAAAGTATCGATTGTTTCATCGAATGATAGTATATTGGAACATGATTGGAAACAATACATTATAAGTTTTGCGTTTTTTTTCAAGTGGAAAAGTCTATTTTACATTATGTCTTATGCAACCATATAAAATTTAACCTTTAAGTACCGACGTGGTTTTTTCGTAACACTACTACCGACGTGGGGCCTGAAAGGCCGCATATTAAACACGCCGTGGTATGGAAAATATGTACAATAGAAATTTATTTTTAAGTTTTATCGTTAATTTGGGATCTATAAATGAAAAAAAAGATGATTTTTAGAATCAACTTTATTAAACATTTGAATTATATGAGCTTTAATCTTTGGCTCCGGTTTTTAACTTAAAAATAGCACTGCGCGAATTAAAAATAATTAAAGAAATAATATTTATTAGGAACCTTGAAAAATACTTTTTTCTTAAATTTAAAGGTTAAATCTATATAGAAAAACAATAAACTTTAATCTTTTTCATAAAATAAAAAAAATGTCCATCAACGAATTTACTCACAATCAGGGCAGATTTGCTTAGCGCACTGTAAACAAACATGTTTTTTACACGAATAACATTGGTATGTGGTTCCTATTTAATTTAGGCGGACAAGATGCACATATTTTCTTGTTTTTTCTTTGCTTGCTGACCCTGATCTATGTTTGGCATATCAGACCGAGTATTCTCACTAACTCATACGAAGTTCAGAGACAAGCGTAAGTTTAACACCTCTCTCATGTGTTCTAAAATAGTTGTGAGCTAACTGCTTTATAAAACATCACACGCGATCAGTGCTTTTATTAAGATGCTCATTCATGCAATATATGTGAATTGACTGAATTATGTCTAAGATCTATAAAAAAGTGTCAGAGGCCAACGTCTTGATCGACGGGCTACAAGTGTATTACCGAACACTTTCTGTCGATTTCCATCCACTCGCGCCTTTGGTGGAATTGTAGAATTGTATTATTTCCGGTTTGCCTGATTCTATATCAATAGCTGTACTATGATGCATCCGAGGAAGCTAATCTAACAGCTTTCTTTTCTAGGTACTGGGAATAGAGTGTGTCTTTTGTAAAGCCGTATATTGTTGAACCTTTTTCACGAGCTTAGCCGGTAAAAATTCAGGGGAATTTCCCTTTTATTCTTTTTTACAGTGCCGACACTGTCAACCCTCTCTTCCAAGCTTCTATCATTGGATTGATGTGACCAATTGTCACATGTAATTTTTTTATTGCTGCCATGTAAAGGTTCCGTCAAACGTACACGGCTTGGTGTCGGCACACAACTTCTTTTCTTCATCTGTTAGGCTTGCACCATCTGAGCCTTTGCCAGAATACACATAACAATTATTAAAATATCCATTCTCAGCATCGCACAACACATGACTTTTAGTCGCATATTTCGCCGGTTTACTAGGCATATATATCATCAAAAATGAACGCCTCTGAATGGCACTAGCATTCATCACAGTAGCATATTGTCGAATGTTATAGACTCTTTGGCAGTTTGATACAAATCGGTTAAAATGTAAGATTTGCAGCTAGTTATCTGTTTCTTTTCTCTGTGCCCTGTCATCGGCATTATCGAAACGAAGACAATGCAACAAACATAAAACTTTCTTGGACATGACACACCGAAAATCTCCTTCCGGTGCCATCTGTAGCGAAATAAAATCTTGCATTTTCGTGATTCGATTTGAAAACAGCGTATACATGAAAAGTCCAAGTAATGCGTGCAATTCAACCATGTCCATACTTTGTAATTCTGGTCGATTTGGGTTTGTATATTTTGATCTATATTCTGATAACTTAGCGTTAGTTCTGGTTTTACCTCTAATAATATATCATCATCTATAATTGTTTCCAGATACTATACGGATCCTTTCCGTCACTTTCTGTCAAATTAAAGAGGGTACTCGTACAATATATTGTTGTGGTGTTCTCACTGAAGACCGGTAAGGAGGAGATTGACCACTTATATTTATTTTTTCCTCTAAAATAACGAAGCCTAACAGCGGCACATCCTCGTCATCCGACGAGGAACAGAAAATATTTTCCGTCGAAAGTAATGGCTGAGTTGAGGTTTCAGTATCAGATAATCAGTATCAGTACCTGTAGTATCATGATCGCTGATTTCTGGTACGTAATCTTCTCGATATCATCTACCTCCGATCCGCTAGAGTCTTCTGCAAGCAAGTCTTCAATTACGCCGCGTTATTTTCATCCAAGAGATTTATAAGACGCGTGGCCTTTAGAAAAATGTAGTTCATCTTAGGTAAACTACGTTTACCCCCTGATGTCCCGGTAATCCATTCTTCAAATTATCTGGTAGATTTCTGATAATAACATTTCATTTTATTCGTGACTCAAACAAAAAACTAACGTTAGTAACCGACGTTGGGCCTGAGAGGCCGCGTCGAAATTTCAAAACAGTTAACTTACTAAATTTGTGGTTCTATTGCACTACTACCACACTAAACGGCTAGGCGCACTAAACTCGCAGCTACTGACGAGCACGGGCTCACCTGCGCGGGAAGGGGTAAATCTAACAACTTGTCAACACGCCGCGGCCTCTCAGGCCCACGATCGTACTTAAAGGTTAAATCCCATTTCATTTATGTATCATTGTAATTACCACTAACTTCAGTTTTATGTTGCTAGTTCAAATATTTGTCAATGTTGCCACGAATAATACAACATAGGGCTGCCAACATCTAAATTAAATTCTTGTCAATCAGAAAACGGCACAGACGTGACCTCCCAAAGGTACCATTGTGGTCACTTGACCACAATTTATGCGAATAACCTAACATGATGTACACAACAATCGGGACGCGTGCGTGCGGCGACATTAAAGACATGTCGCTCAATCAGCAGACAGGTTTTAATTAAGCCGGGCATTGTATGAAACAATTAGTGTTGTTCTGGTAAAGGTCTACAGTTAATTGCGAAATACGCTTCATTAGATGCAGTCTGAAAAGGTGTTGATAATGTTTTATTAGCACTAAGGATTTGTCTGCTGCCACCCCCATACGTTTTAAAACTATTCTGTTGTTTTACGTAAATAAAACTTTTTAAATAAAAGATGCAAACACAAAATAGTTAAGTGTTTATTTTGGTTTGACAGTATTTTCTTCAATCTGCTTACTAACAAACGTTGTTTGAAGTGATAAGCAATGAAGTAAGCAACCCGCACATCAGAACAGTGCGTAACCGGGCTGCATTCGGACTCGGGCGTCTCCATTACCTACTAAACACGCGAAGTAAATTATCCCTTAGTAATAAGGTGAGAATCTATACAGCGTGCATCAGGCCCATAATGACGTATGCCGGTGTGGTTTTCGCACACGCTGCGTCCAAACACGTCCATAGGCTACAAGTCATTCAGAACAAGTTCATGCGTAGGGCCACGGGAGCGCCGTGGTTCATACGCAACTTGAAAAAAAAAAAAAAAAAAAAAAAAAAAAAAACGCTTCTTCGACTCGGCAATAGCGCATTCAAACCCGCTCATTGTCTCCTCTGCTGATTATTCTACAACAGCAGCTAACAATAATAATATTTCACATCGCGCGCGTAAACGTCGGCGTCCACGGACGTGCTAGACGATCCGGACGACCCTAACACGGTCGCGCCGCATCGGCGGCCGAAATAGCTAAAACACTAAGATTACACTCCACAATCGACAACCGAGATTCCGCCCCGCCGGCGGGGGCCATCGTCGCGTGTCCCTGTAGGTTCGCACAGTCCCTATTCGCGGAACCGGCATGTGCCGGGCCGTTTTTCTCCCCAAACATATGTTAGGCTACCAAGCCCCCCCCCGCAACGCTCTAAGCCGAGGTTCGACTCCCGTTCGGGGACGCCCTTAGGCTCGTTGTGTAAATTTCAAGGCTGAGAGCCATCTGCGCTCGCCACTTGCCCGGTGAAGCTGTAAAGGCCATCTGCGGCCAACAGCAGTAGTCAGTTCGAAAAAGAAAAAAAAAAAAAGTAAGCACCATTATTATGATGCATAAAGACGAAGTCTTTGAAAAGTGCTCTTCACCTTTAACTACTAACAAGCGCAACTGACAAATTAACATGATTGCGGGGTTGGTCACGTCGTTATTCGTGAGCACTGAAGGTATTGACATAATTTTAAATGTCTGCGCGTCTTAGCAAAACGAAGCATAGAAACACCTTCGAATATATGGACAACTTGCGAAAGATCGCTGGGAGCACTGTCTCAAATAAAATAGACTTTCTATTTGTTTTTCCGCGATAGCCTTCGAGAAAATATCCATGAATTCGTAATGTCGAAATTAATGGCGACCCAATTTATACAACAATGGTAGAGACTATTATTTCCAGCACCTACTTCTATCTTGAAACTATAGTAGTTCTCATCTAGATACTAGATAGATGTAACTAGGCGCACTTTCCAGATTTTTCCAGAATTGGTCCATAACAAACTAATATCTTTAACCACCGCAGTTGTATAATAACAATAGATTTTCAATAGGTTATTAGGTTAAATAAAACGTGTTTAATGCTTCCAAAATGGTTACCATCCAGTTTATCCCAAGATAAATTTTGTCAGTCTTTGTATGCAGTGGAAACAAAGATGAAACGATACGCTACGCAACTACAATATAGTAATGACAGCTTTTTTAAAGATTGTATACTTTAATCTTAGGGCTCCAGAGGATGGATACCTTGTTGACCAAAGATAAGTTACTATCTATGTATTGAATCACACAGGTGCACTACTCATTTGCAATTAAAATCAGATTTAAATTTAATGACTGTATTCAAGTATTTTGCCAAAGCTGATTAATGTTTCTCACAAAAAAGTACTTTTTCAAGTTGAGTCCTTACTTGAGTGAATGTTTGACATGCCATTGACAAATGTCAATGACTCGTAACATTATGATAACAAATGAGATGATAAGAATGTTGCATTGCTAATCTACGCATATCTTATCTGTACTGTAACATCAACGTGCAAATATTTATTAAAATAAGCTCCCTTATTTCTGTCATTAAAATACTCAGGCACTAATTATGTTAATGGATCAACAACGAAATAGTGGATATTTGTATTTTTTTTAAATGTCAAAATATTATTAATGTAAAAATGGCAACTTTTTTTTAATTGGGCCTGTACTTATAGATTTTATCAATATTTAATTTTTTTAAATAAAAAATATGATAAACGGTGTGCAAGATCATATTGAAGATCAAGTACAGCTTTGACAAAGATAAAGATCTAATTTTAAAGTTAGTTGCCGTCAGTGTCGTAAATGTGTTCCTATATAAAAGTTTTGCCATATTAAGACTGGTTTAAATAGGGTACATACATAAATATAATAGACAGAGGGCATACCTAAAAGATATCAGAGATCTAGCCTAAATTATTGACCTTCCGTTGTAAGTGACATAAGCATATCATTGAAGGGATTCATGGACTTGCAGCTTTGTAACTTGCTGGAATACTTTAAATCAAACAGTCAATGTCAGTTCACGCCATGTCAGTTTGTTTATGGGCATTGGACTCGCACCTCAAATTTTTACAAAGGAAATCAATAAATAAAGGTTATATATTAAAACATAATATAAAAATACAAATATATTAAAATACGAATACGGGTATTCTTATAATTCTTCATGTCATAATCTTCAATATGCTTCCTTATGCCGAAACAGCCCCCCACAGCTTGGGACTTAGCAGGCCAGTAAGAAGGTTTACTCACTGGACCGCCAAGACCCTTGGCGTAGGGAGCCTCATGGAACACGACGATTCATTGTTACAATTGATACATTTTAACAAACATAATTTTAGTATCAATAGAAATCTTACAGTACCTATATACACACAAACAAAGCTACGCATACTCGTATAAGGACTGTATGAGTTTGAAAATATATGACAGTATTCACAATTTTTGGTCAAGAACAAAACATACCAAAATCCATAACAAAAAATGTAAAAACATTCGATTGCAGTTACAATAAACAACAGATATTTTTAAGTAAATGGAGGTAAAATGTATTTTATTTTTATTACTTTCTATTTATCATATAGAGTTTGAAACGTCTTCTTATAAAAGACTTCAACGAAGTACTTTTAATAAATTCGATACAATTCTATGTTAAATTTTGTGTTCATTTATACCTACCATTACATAATTATTATTGATAATATAAAATATAAATATAAAATTATTATCGAAAACAAATTAATTTTTAACTCCATGTTCAGTAATAACACTTATTTAATATATATTATGATAAACTACATTCAATTTGATTTATTTTTAAGTAAGGAGATTGTACATTATGGGTACCTTAAAACTGTTAAACATAACACAAATAGATGATATGATACATACATTGGATTTTTTATGCATAACTCAACAGCATTTAAAAAAATCAAACTCGGCCAATCATTCAATATGATTTCGAACTGACCAACCGATGTTACGAGTAGCGGAATAATAAAAAGCAAACCTGCTAAAGTCAGCTTGCACTTGTTCGTCAATTATTAAGACGTGAAGTTTCACAATTTGTTTTTTACCAATTTCCCCGTGTTTGTGAGTCGCCGCCGCCTGCAATCAACTCCCATATAGATCTGTAACAAAAATGAAACAACTGTTAGAAAATAGTTACTTTAATTGCGCGAAGCGGAAACGTGTGAATATTTATATTAACACCATATATTATGCTCTAGAATGGCGCCTTATTACAACTTCTATAAGGGGCAGTTCTAAAAAAACCCTGTTGCAGGCAAATCTTTTCTTGATTGGACCTTAGCGGTGGTAATATCCAACTATATACTTTGAGAGATAAGTAAATATATGCGAAAAAAAAAAATCCTAAAGCATTTTTTACATTAGGTTATCTGTTTGTATCGTCATTAAAGTTATTCTTTCATTTTGTATAAAGTCATTTCGCGCGACACAATTTTATAAAAAATATGGCACGTACTCATGCAGAGTGATGATTCAATGCATTTTTTTCTTTTCAAAGAAGAAAGTTTTACGTAAATACCCTTTTTTATGAAACCTGTTTCTTTGACGGCGGGGCTTTTTAAATTATTTTTTGTAATTTATAAAACCTCCTAGTGCTGTTGATGCAAATATCCAACAAAAGCTTCTTTTTTATTTTTTGGTTTTCTTTTGTGTCTGGAATCCCGGTGGTTTAAAAGTGAAGAGTTTATATTCATAAACCAATAGTCCTGATGAAATCGAATTGGATTAGGTATTTATATGATAACTACCAATACTTATATAATCTATGTTTCTACTTATATATAAACGGAAATTATCACATTAACTTATACATTTCTTTACACAAAGATGTGAAGGTACAAAATTTAGAAAATAATAGGATTTACATGGCGGCCATTTTTCTCAACTTTTGAGATACTATTAAATATAAGCATACAATAGGTAAAGCGTTGTTACAATAAACGTCCGTAAACACTGGTTCGGTAAATCACACCACCTATTCTAAAATAAATTCCATTAATCTTGCGCGGTGGTGCCGAGTGCCCGAGGACTGGTGGGAATTGCCGCGATTAATCAACACGTAGGCCCTCGACCCTTTCAGCCCTGCGGCAAAGATACCAGATACACAATGTGGCTGTGGTCTTATTGCCCATGTAACTGGTTACGTCAATGTTTCCGCAATTGCTGAATGTTTCGCACTAGTGTTGGGATTAAAGTTAACCTACAGTTTATTTATTTATCCATTAGTTCACCAACATAATACACATTGCAATAAATGATTTTGATTTGATTAGAAACTTGGAGAGGTTTTCTCTTTCTTAATACCATCGCAGTCCACTGCTGGACATAGGTGTCTACGCTTGGAGAGGTTTATTTAGATATACTTTTAAGTAGAATAGCATTGGCGGCTATCCCTAGGTATATTTTTTTAGTGTGTCTCATCTAACGTGTGTATCTTCGCGTAGTTTCGAGACCATTAGTATGCAAAAAGCGGGACTAAAGCTCAAACTCAAAATATCTTTATTTAAAAAAATATTTTTCATCCGACGCTCTTGCGGTGAAGGAAAACATCGTGATGAATACTGCGCACGCCTACGAAGAGATTTCAAAGGTGTACAATGGACGCACGATACGGCTGGACCATCACCTCTCCGAATTAGAAGAAGAGCTAAGTCATATTAACTGGAGCATACTGGGGTTATCTGAAGTCCGAAGAGAGGGGGAGGACACGATGACCCTGGACTCCGGAAACTTGCTCTACTTCCGAGAAGGTGATAGGGTTTCCCAGGGTGGTGTCGGTTTTCTGGTTCACAAGTCCCTTGTCAGCAACGTTGTGGAAATCAGTAGTGTGTCGAACCGGGTAGCGTACCTTGTACTTAAACTCACCGACAGGTACTCCCTGAAGGTGGTACAGGTATATGCGCCGACCTCGTCACACTCTGACGAAGAGGTTGAAGCCGTGTATGAGGATATCTCCAGAGCCATACATGGCACAACTTCGACCTTCTACAATGTTGTTATGGGGGACTTCAACGCTAAAGTGGGAGTACAAGAACGCGGCGAATCGAAAATCGGACTTCATGGATTGGGGCGCAGGAATCACAGGGGGCAGATGCTGGTCAACTTCCTCGAAATGGAGGGGCTCTTCTTGATGAATTCTTTCTTTAAGAAGAAGCCTCAGAGAAGATGGACCTGGCAGAGCCCGAACACTGTGACAAGGAACGAGATAGATTTTATTATGGCGGATAAGCGACATATATTTAAAGATGTCTCAGTGGTCAACAGGTTTAAAACCGGTAGTGATCACCGACTTGTCCGAGGCACTTTGAATATATGTTTTCAGGCCGAACGGTCTCGCTTAATAAAATCTACTCTCAGACCTACGCCGCTCCAAATACACCGTGGGTCCGAACAGTTCCAATTGGAACTTCAAAATCGATTCGACTCGCTGGAAACCACTGGCGACGTGGACGAGATAACCGACAACGTGGTGAAGGCGGTGTGTACACTGGGTCGCAGGCATTTCCCGCCGATGAAACGAGCTAAGTCGTCCAAACTTTCTCCCGAAACCCTGGATTTGATGAGGCTGAGACGCGAGATGCCATCTGCTGCTGTTGCTTCGCCGGAATATCAGGCTCTCTCCAAGCGGATACGAAAACTCGTTCGCAGGGACCTCCGCTGTTTCAATACAAGGTTCATTAAGGACCTTATTGAACAGAACAGGGGGCCCAAAGTTTTCCAAAAACCACTTGGGAAGAGCCATCTGGTTAAGCTTAAGACAGCAGATGGGCAATTACTTGCGACTCGCCCACAGATCCTGGAAGAGGTTGAGAAATTCTATGGACGACTGTATTCATCGAGCGCTCATCAGCCACAGACCGAGGACACCGAAGATCCACGTGCCCCACTAAGGCGCCATTATACGCAGGATATCCCGGATGTTGACGTTAGCGAGATTAGTGCAGCCTTGGAGCAACTTAGGAATGGGAGGGCCCCGGGGGATGACGGTATTACGACAGAGCTCCTAAAAGCCGGTGGACAGCCCGTCCTTAGGGCATTAGTCGAGCTCTTTAATGCCGTCATCCACCAAGGAACTACACCAGAGGCGTGGTCCAGAAGTGTTGTCGTCTTGTTCTTCAAAAGGGTGACAAAACTCTCTTGAAGAATTATAGACCGATAGCACTTCTGAGCCACGTCTATAAGTTGTTTTCCAGAGTTGTAGCGAACCGTCTCGCCATAAGACTTGACGAATTCCAACCACCGGAGCAGGCTGGGTTTCGAAAAGGCTACAGCACCGTGGACCACATCCATACTGTTCGGCAGCTTATACAGAAGACCGAAGAGTATAACCAGCCGCTGTGTATGGCATTTGTGGACTACGAGAAAGCCTTCGACTCCGTCGAAACCTGGGCTGTTCTGGAGGCTCTGCAGCGATGCGGTATCGACTGGCGATATATCGAGGTGATGAAGTGTCTCTCCAACGCAGCGACGATGACCGTTCAGATCCAAGACCAGCGGACAAGACCCATCCAATTGCGTCGTGGTGTGAGACAGGGGGATGTTATATCCCCGAAACTGTTCACAAACGCATTGGAGGATGTCTTCAAGACCCTGAACTGGTCTGAACGAGGCGTCAACGTCAATGGAGAGTATATTTCTCATCTTCGTTTTGCTGACGATATCGTCATCGTGGCAGAGTCATCGGAAGAGCTTGCGGAGATGCTGAACAGCCTTAATGAATCTTCCCGACGAGTTGGGCTTGGCATGAATTTGGACAAGACGAATCATAACAGTCGTGTCATGCCACAACCGATATGCGTCGATGGCGTCCGTCTCGAGGTTGTGCAGGAGTATATCTACCTGGGCCAAACCATCCAACTTGGCCGGCATAACTTCGAGAGGGAGGCTAGTAGGAGGATTCAGTTGGGCTGGGCGGCATTCGGTAAGCTACGTCATGTCCTAACGTCAACTATTCCGCAATGCTTAAAGACGAAAGTCTTTGAGCAATGCGTCCTACCCGTACTAACATACGCAGCTGAGACATGGACACTGACTGCGGGATTGGTTCACAAGTTCAAAGTCACTCAACGCGCAATGGAGCGAGCTATGCTTGGAGTCTCTCTTAGGGATAAGATTAGAAATGATTTAATTCGTAAGAGAACTAAAGTTACCGACATAGCCCGCCGGATCAGCAAGTTGAAGTGGCAGTGGGCTGGTCACGTATGTCGCAGAACCGATGGCCGTTGGAGCAGACGAGTTCTGGAGTGGAGACCGCGTCTTGGCAAGCGTAGCGTAGGACGCCCTCCGGCCCGATGGACCGACGACTAGCCGAAAGGTCGCTGGTGGAAGCTGGATGACAAAGGCAGAGACCGGATGTCTGGCGCAGAATGGGGAGACCTTGTCCAGCAGGGACTGCAATAGGTTAAGAGAGAGAGAAAAAGGCCGATATTGTTCGCAAAATTTATAGTTTTTAAAGTGAAAGTCTTCATTTATGCCGTGTAGTGATAGCAGATTAAAGTAAAATTGTCACCACAATTGTTTTTTAGCGGATTCCTAAAAGGCCGCTTAGGTATAAATTATTCAGCAAAGAACCAGTAGCGCTCTCATGTTCGTAATTACTCTGTTTTTTGAATTATGCGTCGGAAGCGGTATAGAAATCAATTTTAATCTTATATCAAATAGTGATCAATAAGGAGATATGTAAACTAGGATGTATACTTATTAACGTATTCATGAAGAAATACCTCTACTGCACGACCCGCACATTCCCGCACATTCCTTGCTGATAGATAGTTTAATTGGTTGTTAGCTTGTTCCCTCTTTGAAAAGTTTTTTTTATGTTACAAAGTGAACAGGTCAGGACGCTCATGGTAAGTGATATGCCTGACCATGACAGAGCGGCATTGAAGGAGCCCAACAAGTGATAAACAGTTATTATTCTGCATCAATGCTGCACTGCGCCCGTCACCCGAGACAACAGATGTTACATAGGTCTCTTATACCCGGTAATTTTACTAGCTAGAGTAAGATAAAAATTGACAAAAGATTCTCCATTTTATTCCTTATAGTTAAGCCTATAATATTCTACTGCACGGATCAGTCCATCTCACATAGCGAACCCATGAGGAGATTGGGTCGTAACCCACCACGCGGGCCCGATGCTGATTAGTAGGTTGATAACGACTACTATCCTGAGATTGAAGCCGAAGCTGACTTAATGTGCCCTGTAAAGCACTTAATCATCTTTACGAACAAGCACGTGACTCAGCCAGCAAGTTCCTAACCAAACCGGAAATACTTAATACGCACTAAGTGAGTTTCACATGCGGCCTCCAGGCGGGAATCAAACCAACGACACCCGGATCATAGAGTAATCTAAACTAACTTTGCAGCATTAGACCATGGAGGTAGTCTAGTTAAAAAAAAACCCTAAGCTTGATTGTTTATTCACGGGACGATATCTGGCACTGCGGTGGTATCAAGATGACTCATACTGAGTTCACGATCTAATAAAAGTATAAACATTTTTACATGCAAACCACGCTTGCCTTTAAATAAATCAATCCAAACTTAATCATAATTACTTCGCGTTTAATCTAGTATTATCGCCATAAGATTGGAATTCGCAGCGTAAGTAGATCAATGATGTAAAAAAGTATGGATTCGTGATATGCTCACAATACAATCGAATAAAGTATTCACAAAAATCAAATCACATGTATATGTGACAATGTTTTTTAAATGTAAACGTGTTTTAAATTCGAAATATGTGTATACATATTTCGAATTTAAAACACGTTTACCTAAACAATAGAGTACTGTACTCTCTTCGGCGGTTCGTTTTTGAGGCACGGATGCCGTATCTACCTTTATATACAGAATTTCATTGAAGTAGAATAATTAATTAATACAAAAAACAGTGCCATGTTCCACAATAATACCATTTTATTACATGCCATTAGGCTTGTGTTACTGTTATCTTCGTGCATGCCCTCGACTAATAAAATCGGCCCGTGCGCAGAAAGGGTTGCCAGCAAAGATTAAATCATACTTTTTGGTTCCAATAACTTCGATGACCAATGAACTAATTAGATCACAAGTCTCTCCGTGCTTCGGATGGCACGTTAAGCCTTTGGTACCAGTTACAATCTTGGGATGACAACAGGTGTTAGGTCTCTTATATCCTGGAATTTGCAGCCGGGAATCTGTGTTATCGGGTATTTATTGTAAGGAAAGCGGAGGATACCTGGCGCAAAAGGCAGACCGATAGATAGATTACTATCTCCAGTTGTTGGAGCATTAAGTTTAGGTCTCTGCTCACATAGTAAAAGTCACTAAATAAATTAATATTCACTAACATTCTAACAACGCCATCTAGCCCCAAACTAAACAACTAGCCTGTAAAATGGGTACTTTGTAAACAACGGGTGAACATACTTAGAAACCGTTTTTGTAAATACATTCATATTACATATATACAGAAACACACAGACTCAATTGTTTGTACTGTTCGGGGTTATATCCGACGTCTCAACCATTACACCATATGGGTCGTCTAATAATGGAAATTGTTGCCCCCCCAGGGTTCCGTACTTGCGAACATTACGGTGTTCGAGATATCACTACTCATGTTAATATAGTTGTATATTGCCTTTAAGAGCGCAGCTTAAAGCACTTTGTTCCATCTAATGAGTTTTAAAGGTTATGGTAGTGGAATTAATATTAGTGGGGAGGCTATTTAATTGCGTCACGACTTCTGTGTCTGCTGCGATGTTTGGACTCGACTCGTTTTAGTGATGTTTATATTGTTTCAATTTTATTTATTTATGGTACACGAACACTTTTTTACATGTAATATAAAATAGCAGTTCACTGATAAAGACTGTAGCTCCGAGATAGTGTACTCAATGTGACTTACTGAGACCAAAAATATATTTGGTCCGATGGTTCTGATCGTTTTTAACTATACATATAAATAAATACGAGTGTCTGTTTGTAATATTGGAATAAACATATTTTACTACATATGAAGACATAAACGGAAATAACAACTTTTAAATTTTTGCCTGTATGTCTGTTTGTTCCGAGTAATCTCTAAAATGGTTGGACAGATTTAGACGGGACTTTTATTGGCAGGTATCTATTAAAATAAGAAGTAACTAAACGCATACTGTACTTTCATGCATATTTTATGGTCTCAATAACTTACTACTTGTAAGCGTAGTTGGCTGATTTACTTACTTATATAATTAGTAATAGTGATGTAACGAATATTGAATTTTTAACATTCGCGAATGCGAATGCGAATATTTATCTTCAATATTCGCGAATGCGAATGTTAAATTTCAAATAAAGCGCGCGTCAAATATTTGACAGCTTTGACATTTCGTGCCGGCCTTGTTGAAACCGAACATAGCCGAGCGCCCGAACCGATACAGGTTAAATGAACGAAGTTAGTCATAGAAAGAAAGTTCATTCGAAAAGTTTTGTTTTGATTTAAGGTTCTAAAAAATAAAAAAGGTTAAGTTTTTCATATTATGGAACAGTCATTTCACATATGATTAAATAAAATATATAAAGCTTGCTTATCTATTGTGTTATTAATTCATATGCATCTATCTATATAATAATTTCCTTTTAGCTTGTTAAAAACATTCGCAAAATATTCGCATCGTTTTTTGCGAATGCGAATATCGAAAAATATGCAAATATTCGCGAATGCGAATGCGAATATTCGTTACATCACTAATTAGTAAGCTGCCCGGCTTAATTACCGCACTGGGCCCGCGTTGACGACTACGGTGTATACACGCTTTATGCGTAGACTCATGCCCCTCGGTGGGGATGTTTATTGAGCTGATGATGAATCTACTATATATAGGAAAGCATATAAAGCCGCGTAGAAGCCTTGCCCTGTTTCATGAGGCTAAGAGCCATCTGCGCTCGCCAATTGCCCGGTGAAGCTGTAAAGATCATCTGAGGCCAACAACAATAGTCAGTTCGAAAAAAAAAAGAAACCCTGTTCCAGTGGAACATTATAGGCGCCTTATGATGACCAGTTTCCTATAAATATTTCCTAAAGAAACCGTTATATAATTATGCTCTATTTATGAATTGTTTTCATTATTATGAAACGGGTATATCTCCAACATCTATGTTGCCGATACAAAGTTGCATATTTATAGGCGCGAGCGCAATTACCTATGTGGGCGCCTCAGTTATAAACGAGTGGGGAGCACCGTAAATCTGAATGAAGGGTAATTCATATCGATGAGATAGGATAATGGCATATTTGCTCAACATTAAATAAATATAGAAACGCCTGATGGCAGGTAGGTCTGCTCGACACATGACTGTTTAGTAAAGCGTCATCTATTCCGCTCTTGGGCAGCCTCCATCGGTCCTCTACCAGCCAACGCATTCAAGTCGTTGATATTTCACTTAGCTGGACATCCCACGCCCAGGCGTATAGACTAGGCTAGTTTGGATTGGTTTAGTTGGAACAATTATTAATGCTTATAAATGGTTATAATGACAGTCAATGTAAGTAATCTTTCAGGTCTAACATTGAATTAATAAGATCTTCTTATAAGAGGGATTTATGTTTAAATCCTCTCTATGTGTAAATATCGCGTCGTGTCGCGTCGCTATGTGTAAATGAGCATCGGTGGCTCAATGGTGTGGACTGCCGCCCAATGTATTTTCGAATTTCGAAAATATATGTAAGTTATCCGACGCTCTATTACGGTGAAGGAAAACATCGTGATGAATCCTTCATGCACGCCTGCGAAGAGATTCAAAGGTTGTGTGTGAAGTCGTCCAACCCGCACTGGGCCCGCGTGGACGACTAAGGCCTAATCACCCTATACAGGTAGACTCGTGCCCCTCGGTGGGGACGTTTAATGAGCTGATGATGATGATGTGTAAATATAAAGTGACAGGCATACAGCGTCATCTACGACAACGAATAAACATATTTTTATATATTTTTAAATACATACATAATATACTTAGAAACTCGGGGACTTAGAAATAATTAAACATGTTCATGCACGTAAATGTTTGTACTGCCCGGGAAGCGCATATGGAACACTTGGTGAAGCTGTCTCAACCATCACATAAATTGTCAATATAGGTTTAGGTTTCAAGACATTGATTCTCATAAAGACAAAAAGTCACTCACATGAGAACATTAATTACTTTTTCTACATCATATACATATACACATATATACGACAATATTTTTTATAAGCAAGCGTATATTATGAAAAAAACTGTAGTTTGACCGTACTTAGTTATGGTCTGAATTACTGCCCAGAAGGGTTTGCTCTTCCAGATTATGGTAATCACCGTTAATCAACTTAGAACAATAAAATTCAATGTTCCTACCATACCATTAACCAATTCAAAGCCACTAGCACCTTGGCGATGGTGTTCAATGAAATAAAGCAAAGGTTTAGTATAACCCGCGGCGTTCACTTATCGTTTTGCTTGTTCCTATTCTCTCAAATGAATTCCAAATGTAAACTTAACAAGCGAACTGAAATTCCCACTTTACCGCAGGTGTATACTTCATAAAACACTCCGAGGCGTTGGGCCGTGCCACGCATGTAGAATCACTAATTGAAGCGACGATGGAGATGTATGTATTATCAGTTCATTATACGTCCCCACCGAGGGGCACGAGCCTTCCAGTGCGCGGGTGAAACTAGGCCTTAGTCGTCCTCGCGGTAAGAGCGTCGGATAACGTAGGTATAATCATCATCATCATCATCAACTCATTAAACGTCCCCATCGAGGGGCACGAGCCTACCCGTATAGGGTGATTAGTCGTCCACGCGGGCCAGTGCGGATTGAACGACTTCGCAACACAACCTTCGAATCTCTTCGCAGGCGTGCATGAAGGTTTCCTCACGATGTTTTCCTTCACCGTAAGAGCGTCGGATAACGTACATATATTTTCGAAAATTCGAAAACACATTGGTACGTGTCGGGATTCGAACCTCAGCCCTCCTGGTAGGAAAGCGACAGTCCGCACCATTGGGGTATATATAATTTCGAAATTTCGTAAGGTGTCAAGAGCGACGGTGGCTTATTGGTGTGGACTGTTGACTTGCAATCTGAAGGCTGTAGGTTCAAATCTCGCCACGTACCAGTGTGTTCACCAAATTACTCGACGCTCTTGCGGTGAAGGAAAACTTCGTGAGGGAACCTGAAATTATATTTCGAAATTAAAATTATATTATGCGTCGCTCTTACGGTGAAGGAAAACCTCGTGAGGAAATCTGCGCACGCCTACGATGAAATTCAAAGGTAGTGTGTACACACTAGTCCCGCGTAGACGACTAAGGCCTATCCTCTTAACGAGTAATCTCGTGCACTACGTGGTGACGTTTAATGAGCTGATGATGATGATGACGATCAAATACATCATTGATCAAATCGAGTATCTCACTCTATTTCTACACAATTCGCCTGAAGCGCCAGTGAACCTGCGACATCCATTCACACTACATCTACGTGCCCTATTCTAATGCAGTCCGTGAAACGCGCACTCCCGGTTTCCTATTATTGTCACATCGTTATTTGCCAGAGGCGAGTCAATACATTCGAATAATAGAAATCGTTGCGTCCACCGTGATTCAGTTTTCGATAGGTCCGATATTAAATCGAGCTTTGACAGGAATTGAGTGTTGAATCGATTATTCGATTGTGAGTAATGCAACGCCCGGGGGCAGCGTAAATAAGCAACTGGCCAGTCTTCGATGCGATTTGTTGAATTTCATTAGGTCCGTAATCGAGTGATGCATTGTGCTGCCCGAGTGTTTGTTTTGCCTTAAGCTTGGAAAATAATGAGTGCCTGTTTTAAATTGTACTTTTCTTTTTTAATTCTTAAACACTCTTTACACTTAAAGCTTATTTATGGAATTCGTAAGAGAACTAAAGTTACCATCATAGCTCGCCTAAGTTGAAGTGGTAGTGGTCCGGTACGTATATCACAGAACCGATGACTGTTGGAGCAGATGAGTGGAGTGGAAACCACGTCTTGGCAAGTGTAGGACTTCCTCCGGCCCAAAGGACCGACTACTTGCGAAAGGCCGCAGATGGAGGTTGGATGCGGAAAGCGGAGGTACGAGATATCTGGCGCGAAGATTTATGTCCAGTAGAGAATTGATTTAACAGGTTTAAGAGTGAGAGAGAATTAGTCAAACTTAAAAAATCAAAATTTAAAATGACTTATGTACAACTAGTATACAATCGGGTAACAGAAATTATGATGAAAAAATGCAACCATATATGCAAAGCCAATTGTCCTATCAGCAAACACTTGAATTGCAAAAATTACAACCGCACTGCTTCGTATCAAGAAACCTAATCAGGTTCTAAAACGGGCTTGGCTATTAGAAATGTGCCGATAAAATCTGGTACATTTTAAAATTCAACGAGGCACCGCTAAGGCAGGGCTTTATTAAACACAACAATGGTTAGCGAATGTTGAAACCTCGTTTAAACAATATCAGTTAGCAGAAGCAGGCATGCCGAAGTCTTATCATTAGAGAGCTTTCCATATATCTGATGCATTATTTATGTGTTGCGATGCTAACGGGACGGGGTAATCTTCTAATGCGGAATATATCAGTGCTTAGTTCAGCGGCTAGAGATTTTGCTTTACCTTATCATATAATTTCTTCTAATTTCTAACATTTTTTTAATATTAGATTCTTTTGCTTATGCAAGTCGTGGCAGCCTATTTTAAGACATCACTTTAGCACTTAATATAGATTTATGTAACCAAATCATGTATATTTAGTGATTGTTTCGTTGGTTGTCCTTAACAAATAAATCTTTCTGTCCGTCGGACAATATCTCTCCTTGATTTGGTTATGCTGATGTTTGTTACCTGGATTTTAATGAGTCTCAATTAGATAAGTTTGAGCGACTCCAAAATTTCTGTAAGGCATGAGAAAATATGACTACGTGTCTGAATTTCGCAAGAGACCTGAATGTCTGCCAATTCGCTTTCGCAGGAATTAGCCATTTATTTGGACACCAAGGACATAAATTAAATTCTGACATTCAATCAAATGACTGAAAAATAAGTAACTAGTGACATTACTGGGTATAAGAGACCTAACATCTGTTGTCTCGGGTGACGAGTGCAGTGCTGCATTCATGGAGAATAATGACTGTTTATAAATTTTTAGTCTCCTTCAATGTCGCTCTGTTATGATCAGGCTTATCACGTTTTAGTAATAGTGTTTAACAGTCAAAAGTGAAATATTTTGAAACCAACAAATAAGTTATGATCAGAATGGAAAAGTAAAATAAAAATACTCAAATAAGTAAAAATTTTATTATGTAACCTTAAAAATCTATAAAAAAAGCACAAAACTTAATTTCGATCCTTCAGTGGTTTTGGCTTTTTGTTATTGAGCCGGTGCATAACACTCCTATTTTACGGAAATATTTTTGTTGCTGCGATGGATACCTATGGAGGTATCCAGCGCAGCGACATGATGATGATGACTCGATACTGAGAGTAACCAGAAGAGTATCGCGTTACCCTATCTCTTGGTCTACTAATTTTGCGTTCCAGCGGAAATGGCGTAGGGCTTATTCCTGCTTGATACACACATTGCAACGGTTGACCGACGTGGATACGCCGGATGTTTATACCCTTACCAGAGAAATAAATTTACGAAAGAAATGCTGCTTTATATATCGGGAAATACAGCTGCTGCCTGTTCTATGGAGTCTGATCAATATTATCAATAATGGTTTATGTAAGGAGAGCTTCGCTCAATACAGTCTCGTTTGATTTTATGCAGTACGTATCATCCTAAAGTACAGCAGGGAACAGGCCTTACCACTCAGTATAGCTACGGGTAAAAAATAGGTACTTACGTATAGAGAAACAAAGATTTTTGATATTTTTGTATGACTGTTTTTTTCCTGGAACGGTTAGATCAAAGGTAAGACTTTCAATTGATAGAAAGCTTACGTAAAATGTAGTAACATATGGACGTTTTATATCCACGTGGATGAAGTTGCGGGCACAGTTAGTTCCAAATATAATGAATATTCCCTGAATTGGGAATTGATTCAGTTCCAAATTAAATAAATCTGAATCGCTCATTATGTTTTAAATACCTTAGTACCTTCAGCTATCGTTATGATTCCTAATATTTTATATTCTCACACAATGACGTCACGGTGTTTGACAGAAAAACCACTCATTTGACGACCCATGTGGAATTACACCATGGATGTGGCCCACACGAAGGGTTCCGGGTTCGATCCCCGGGTAGCACAAACATGTGTGTGCATGAACATGTCTGATGGTATAAGTCTGGTTGTTTTCTATGTATAACATGTATGTATTTACAAATATATATATAAGTATGTTTGTCCGTTGTTTAGTACCCATACTACCGGCTTCACTCTTAACTTGGGCTAGATGACGCTGTGGATATTTATTTGAAAAGTATCTCAGTGAATCTGTCACTCAACACCCTTTGTTAGAAATAAACAACGGTAATTCAATCATCAACATTAGCCTACAGGATTTGCCTTATATGTAGGTATATAAAGGAAGTGTATTACATAATTTATTGCGAAACAAACATCCAAATGATATTTAGCATTCTCTCGATAAAACAACGGGTTTTCATGCAGTTTATGGCAACAAAGGCACAAGTTGCATCTGCATAGCTGATTTACGATCAGCAAGGAAACCCGCGGTACATTCCATAATACACCACAGTAATTACAGAGGGCAACGCGATGCTCGTAATAATTACGTAACAGCTACAGAGTTAGGATGTCGCGAGGTATAGTGAATGATTGAAGTCGAATACGTTAAATTAAATATAACGCCTTACCACCTAACTTTAAAATCAATATTTAATCTCTTCAGCCTATCGTATTGGAATGCTGAACAAAGCTCTCGCCCATTCGGGTCTGAGACTTTTCTATGTATATATTTTAAAAAGTATATAAGTATGTTCACCAATTGTTTAGTCCATATTTCAGGCTAATGCTTAGTTTGTGGCTAGATGGTTTTGTGTGAATCAGTATTTTTTTCTGAGTCCGATATACCAGTTCTACGTTATCTCATTTAGTCTCACCAGCGACCAACGCTACGCTTGCCAAGACGCGGTCCCACGGTGACAGTTAATTAATTTTTTTTTGTGGTTCTTGGTCTAGTTCATTGACCGTTGGGTTTAGATCCATAGCTCATGAGTTCGAGTCCTGGGGGAGACCACATGGTGAAATTCACTTTATGAGATTTCTTAAGTTTGTTCAGGATAATGCAGGCTGAAACACCTGATTTTCTGAGAAAAAAGACGATTGCAAACTTCGGAAGGCACGATCGTTAAGCTGTTGGTTCTGCTATCTCACGATAGTAGTCATTAATGCGTATTGCGAGTACTAATAGATCTGAGTGATGGGCTATGGCCCTATATATGATGGTAAGTGAAGATGCGGCCTAGGATGGATCATGCCTGTCTAGAAACAGCCTATTCACTCTTGCCTTGAAGACGGTCAGATTGTAATGGTCGGGACACACAAGAAAGTAGAGTTCGATTCCTATGCGGTGCGTATTAGAAACGAGGCACCATAGCGCTCTGTGCGATAAATGGAATCTATAGCTATGCTGAGTGAAATAGTCTTGCAGACAATTACTGTAGGACTTTAAATGCTGATGATGATTAATTTTCAATTGACTGCCAACCCTACGTAGAACACCTGTTGGGGTAGTCGGCCTCACAACCAGCACCGCCTGAGGGTGTACCAGCTTCCTATCCCAGCAGAGTGCCGATGTTGCTAACATACTGCAATCTGAATTAGTACCACCTGGGTTTTAGTAAGGAATACACGTTTAGAGGGTTCAAGTCTAGTGCTTTGGTTCGAGAAAAAGTCGACGTCGAAAGTAATTATACATGGATAATAAGTATTCACTGACATACACAGAGCGACATATAGCCCCAAACTAAGCAAAGGCTGTATATGGGTTCTCAACAACGGATGAACATACGTTTATACTTTTTTTTTTTGTAAATACATACGTATTATACATAGAAACAACCAACACAAATGGCATTAGAGATTACTTGACATTGATATTTTTCATAACATTCTCAAAGTGTTGATGGGAATAATTTGTAGTAATAAATGTTGAAAAATGCTGAATAACTGCTGATTGCCACGCACCAATATTGTTTCCTAAATTAAATGTACGTATCCGACGCTCTTACGGTGAAGGAAAATATCTTAAGGAAATCTACGCACACCTGCGAAGAGATTCAAAGGCTGTGCATGAAGTCGGCCAATCCGCAGGGGGCTGGCGTGGACGGCTAAGGCCTTACACCCGTTACGCATAGGCTCATGCCTCTTGGTGTGAGGGCATATATGAGCTGATGATGATGATTCACAATCACAGAGATCTATCCACTGCTGCCCAGCTGTTGCAATGATGGTTCCAAATTAAAAAAATGGAGTAGTCTGAAATGTACTGCAATTCCAAATGACGGACGCGTAGTTCGCGGCATGAATCCGTTCAGTTTCCCCGATCGTGACTGGCCTTTGCTGCCGAACAAAAGACGGCCAATATGAAACGGAGCGATAAATCGTGCCGACACACGCCGCATCCCGATTGAATTAGACCAACGAACAGTCTGAGCTGTGACACACGGGACTGTAAGATGGCTAAAACCGTCCAGACCGTCCTGTACACTTATAACATAAAAAAAAACCGATGGATAAATGACCGAAGAAGCATAGGTACTTATCTATGACATGATATGGTGATTGTTAACTTTTTAATTTCCTTTATCTAAGTGGTATACTACTACTAGGTAGGTAACACCACAGTGCCAGATATCGTTCCGTGAAATAGGATTATTATATCAGCTGTCTGCCAATAAAAGTCCTGTCAAAATCAGTCTAGTCTTTTCAGAGATTACCCGGAACAAACAGACACTCCTATTTTATTTATATATTATATGCTGTAAGGTGCTGTAAAATTATAACACCATGATAAGTGTGCTCACACACACACACCCACACATACAGATACAGCGAGACACGTTACGTTATCCCTTCTTTTTTGCTTCAGAGGTCAAACAAAATTTTGCTTAATTATTCAACGATTTAGAAATAAAGTATCAGTATTATAATTTATTTATTTATTTTTTGGAAGATTTACAGTTTCAAAAGACACTATAGTAAAGTATAACAATATGATAAGAGTACAATACTAATTACAAATCTCCACATATGAGTAATCAAATTACAAAAGTCATATTGAGGTAACCACAACCTTAAATTAAATACGTATTTAACCAAAACAAATATTATTTAATATCATCAAGGTTCAAGAGCCTCAAAGTACGATTTTGTCATTTGTCTTTTTATCGAGGGGATGCTATAAGCGCTTTGATTTGATAAAAATACTTACTAGTAAAAATTTAATAAATTATAAGTTAAGTTGTAGTAATAGCATCAAATGATGTTGCTGCTTTATCACTCGGTTCACTACCATTTTGTAAAGTCATAAATATATCCTAAATATCTAGAGAACTTAAAGCTATTTTGCAATGTACGAGTAACAATCGAGTGCAGTGCTCAAAGGAGCTGAACCGTTTAACAATAATTTATTTGCGCTTTATGTATATTTTCGTTGCAATCCATATTCAGTACCCGGCTTTAGTTGGCTTAGCACGCATGAATAATAGCGGAGTTCTCTAAATTCCAACCGTTTGAATCGGACCTCTGCGACCATCTCTGATGTATGTACGTATAATGAGATACACATGGACTGTGCGGTCGGCAAACTATAAGTGAAATCAGATTTATACTAAATATTGCGATTTTTTTTTAACAATTTCTTTAGATGTACGAAAAGTACAAGAGTTGGTACTAATAGAAAAGTATTTTAGTCCAGATTTTACTAATAACATTTTCTATGATATATGTTATACAATTCTGCTTAAGTTTTCAATGGGTTTATTGTCATTGTTAATAGTAAGATTTTACGGTATTTAAATAAATAAATTATAATGATAATACCAATTTATTCTAGGTAATAAAGGAACTAATATATAAACTATTTGTGTTTATAAAATAGGAGTAATATGAAAATAAATTCGAATAAAAATCTGCATATAATTAACGCAAAAAATCTTATTATAAATTAGATGGCCAAGAATATAATCGCAATAGTTATTCATTGGTATCGATTTTGATTATTTTTATATGCAGATTTATAACTCCTTCAGTTAATAAAAGAATCGTTATGTATATCAGTGTATATACATTACGATTCTTTTATTGGCTGAAAAAAAATCTATCATTTATGTTTGTTCTAAGATCGATTTCAGTGTGATGTTAACAAATTACAAAATTAATAAAATAAGTCGATTTCAAGTCAGCATGATTTAAGTAGGTCAAAAATCTTATAATATGGTGAACATTCAACGTGTATATTATAAATATTATAAAGGTGAAAGTTTGTAAGTACATATGTTTGATGTATGACGTCTCAGGTGCGTGATGGATTATATTGAATATTTCCAACAACATTAACTTTATTATGTGTTAGAATAAGACAACGACTATATATAATTCCCAAAATCTCACGAGATCGGGAACTTCGCAGTAACAAATAAAAGCTCAGCGTCCGCTACGACCGTGTGTCCCTGACAGCGAACCTCCGGCGAGGCACAATGCGCACGGAGTATTTCATAAATGCAGCCGAGCCACGCGCCGACATTGCACTCAAACTTAGCTTAATTTCCTCCCGAAGTACGGATTGCAGAAGTACATTGAATATATTTGCGTACTAATAAAATTATATGTTGTAAATTATCACTAAGTACATAGTATAAAGCAAAGTCGCTTTCTTTTCAATCCTTAAAACCATGCAACGGATTTAGATGCGTTTTTTTATTAGATGGAGTGAGGATTAAAAGTACAATAACGTCTATAATGGACATTTTTGAGATTTCAACGCCAGCTGAACACTACTAGATTTATTAAAATTCTGTTGTATATACACCGTTCACAGTTTTTATGTATTTAGTATCAGCATTGCATCCGTGCGAAGCCGGGCGGGTTGTTAGTACAGAATAAATTGGTATTCAATGAAATGTATGATTTTAAATTTATACGAAATAACACGTGGCAACAGCAGATTAGAACACAACTGCCACCGCTTCTTCTCTGCGTTGCTGTAAGAGCTGGTGTAACGACAAAACATAAAAGATCGGGTAGCGTCGCTCTTAAATTAAACCTCACCTATTATAGGTACTGCTATCTTATAAACATACGATTCGTCTGCTAAGCCAAATGTGAAGATTATGGCAAGAGGGTTCAATATCCTGCAGTAAGCAGTAAATACATAACGCATTAAAATAAGAGGCAACTAAACAATAGTAAGATGAAAGACCAATTATTTCCACAAACAAGAATTTATAGGTATTATCACAGATAATACAATATATTCTATAGTATTGTTATATAAGTATTTACATATAAGACAAAGTATACATACAAGCATGTGAAGCTTGAGCCTAACTAAGGCTAGCCTACGGCGACTCTTTGATCGAGGATGTGATAAATTGAAAAATCGAATTCGAATTTGAATAATTGAAAGAAAGGAAGAAAAAAGAATTTGGTGTAAATTAAAGTGTTAACGTGTTAATTGCCTGACCTTCGGAAATTCAAGGATGTAATTGCATAAATGACAGCAAAATTTATTCGCAATGGCGGCGTAGAAAACTAAAAAAAAGTAAAGCCACGCCCGTTCACTCCAAAGAAAGAAATCGACATCAAACAAAAGAGAAATCGCCACAAAAAAAACTGTGCACCTTATTAATTTCGTAAAAGCTGCAAATACCGACAAAATACCTAGGCCGCAAAATATCACTTGGTAGACTTGTGTACTTTAATTAGAAATGAACAGTTGTAATTAATTTCATAATAGTAAATATCAATTCTCTCATGTCTTACTTAACTAGGGAAATTTGTTGTTTTTATGCCATGTGTTAATACATTGAGTGATCCAAAACAGTAAATATTGTTTGAAAAGGCAAACATTTGAATTAATGAAACATAAGAGTGAAGCAAGGAATGATGCAATTCGCCATTTGTGCTGTAATATGTGCTTATAAAACGAATTCTTCGTTTTCTTACAAGTAAATATACATAAATGAATTGCTAAATGTGCTTGTTAAAAATTGGGAATTTTAATTCGAAACAGCAACTGGGTAATTATAGTTAACAGCACACAATCATTTTAGGTTATATCGATGATACGTTATACAATAGCCTCAAGTTACGAATCGCTATTATTCAATATTCGTTGTTGAAATTTCACGATAGTCAATAAATTAACTTTTGATAAAGTTTGCTTCTTGTACCTCGCAATAAAATATGAATGCATACCTTTTTGAAGGGCTAGTGTCTAAATTAAAAATAAAATTACATCTCAACGTAAATTAAAATATAAACAATAGTCTGAAAAATAGGAAAAACGCTCTATTTGCTCCATTATAACCGTGTCTATTGGTTGTTAGTTGTTACTTTTAGAACAAGATCATTCTAGAAGCACCTATTATTTTAAATATATTGTATTTTTTTATGAAAAAATTGGCCACGAAGCTCCCCATGGGCTCAAAGTAAGACTTGAAGAGTCACAATATCCATTAATTTCACAAACACATTTCGACTAAAAGCTGTATAGCGATAGAAGTGTATTGAAAAAAAGCCTTTCGAAGTTTACGATAAAGAATTTGTACAGAACTCTGGATTTTTTATCTTTGACAGCTCGTGAAAGCCCATTGCTGGATTTATGGTCTACTTCACTATGGTGAGTCATTATCATCAGCTCATGAAACGTCTCCACCGAGGGGCAAGAGCCTACCCGTATAGGGTGTATAGGCGTTAGTCGTCCACGCGGGCCCAGTGCGGATTGGCCGACTTCACGTACAACCTTTGAATCTCTGTGTGCAGGTTTCCTCACGATGTTTTCCTTCACCGTAAGAGCGTCGGATAAAGTACATATAATTTCGAACATTCGAAAACACATTGGTACTTGGCGGAATTTGGCGATTGGCCGATTGGCGGGTTGGGTATAGCTGTACCCATACCCGTTATAGTAAAGGTGTACTAAGGGAGTACTGCTACCCGTTCTCTGTTGAATGTTTTGTTAACCCTTTGACCGCCAGAATTCCAGACACAATTGGAAAATCTATTGTTTGTGATGCTTTAAGGCATCTCTGGTGGTCCAAGGGTTAATTGTAGGCACCCAGCAAGAGAAAGGTGACAATTGTATTCTAAAGAGTGCTGGTGGCTCATTGGTGTTAACTAAGCCTTTCGATCTGGAGTATGCAGGTTCGAAGCCCGCCACGTACCAATACCTTTTCAAAATTATATGTACATCCGACGCTTTGACGGTGAAGGAAAACATCGTGTGTGCACATGTTGACGCAAAAATTCACAGGTTGTGCGGTGTGAAGTCGGCCAATCCGCACTGGGTCCGCTAGGATTAGGCCTATACACTCTATACGGATAGGCTCGTGCCCCATGTTGGGGACGTATAATGAGCTGATGTCGATGAATTGTATTCTAATCTAATGCTAAAGCTTGATGAATAATCATATCAAATGATTTCCATTACAAGCTTAAGGATTCCCTAACGGGTTAGTGTGATATTGCCAATCGACCATTTCCACTGCACACCGAAGATTCCTTCGCCTATATACAGGCTGATGCAAAAAAGTGTCCTATCATTCCACCGTGAATCGATAATTCAAAGCGCGAGTTATGCATTCATATGATTCCAGTTTCTTACATTATGTATTAACATTTTGATTTCATCTCGTTAAGATGTGATTTGTGCAAATGTATTCAGATGCCTTAAGTAGTATACGTAATGAGTTTTCTAGGCAGTTGGATTTTAAAGTTTTATCGTGATCGTTTGTAGGAGAAATAAACACTTGATTATATTTCAAACCAAAACTGAGTTGCCCTGTATAAGCTAATATATGTAAAATTTTATTGTCTATATATGACCTACTAGCAATTAATTTGATTTAATTAAATTTTTGTTAATTTTGACAACAACTGATAATTAATCATTATTCTCCATCAATACCGCGCTGCGCCCGACACTCGGGACAACAGATGTTAGGTCCCTTAAGCCCGGTAATTTTAATGATCTGCTTCTGGTGGAGAACGTGGGAAAGCCTGTGCCCTGCAATAGGACATAATGTAAAACTATTAAGAAGAACTTGAAAAACTTCAAGAACAGCCACCTTATATTATGACACCTACCTTACAAAATGAAATTTCTTTAAATATTTGTACAAGCTTCACTTGGAAATTTATAAACCTGCGACTTTATAGATTTGATGTCACTTGGGCATAAAAGGTGCGTAGCAAGTTAGTGTTCGCTTACGTTTTAGAGGACCACATTACATACAAAAAATTGCATAGAAAGTGCATATGTGTCTCTCTTTCACTTCTGCGCAGAATCTGCAAGTGTCTGATTCACTTAGTCTCATTTTGTAGGGATGACTTTTGAGCTTGCAGTGTCCAGTGCTTTGTAAGTAAATCTTCTTACCTTCATTCCGATGAGACTAATATGCTTTTCGAAAGGAGTAGGAAAAGGAAAGAAGTAGGAAGCTTTTGAAGAAGTAGTGTTTTAATGCTGTTTTGCCGACGGTACTCTACGAAAGGAGCGGGGGCGTCGGGCCCACGCGACACGTCGCTAATTAACTGCACCTCAATTAACTCGCAGACACGATTCCGCGCATAATTGTCTTGCTGACCGTACAGCATTGTTCGCCTTGATTTACCGGGCTCCTTTGCGAATGCTTATAACTCAATGACGGGTGACATTTTTGAAATGGACCACGGGAAGTCTGAGTAGTTATTGTTCGTGGTATTTGTTAGGGTCGTTAGCGGTCGTTAGGGTTGCAAGTATCTGTCAAGATGACATACATTGACATAGATGACAGGCATTGACGTGTGATTTATGAACATGTTGGTATTATGAAGTTAATGCCTATGTTACTTTTAGGAATAACTTATACTTATAAAAAATAATATAATAATACTATTAAAGCAATCTCTTCCAGGCAACCGTCAAGAGGATATATATATATATATATATATATATATAATATATATATATATATATATATATATATATATATAAATTGTAGAAAAAGTGAGTCAAATATTGTGCAAGTTAGAAATAATAAAAAGACAAAAAGCAATCGAATACATACAATAATATAAAAGATTAATTTACATTACATACATATTATACAATAGAGACCGAAAGGAGTACAAAAGTTATTGCGAAGGAAACATTTATAAAACTATTACATAATGAAATGTGTGTACGAGCTATAGTAGGCATACCACCCCGCCATTCATGTAAACCGTTTTTTAAGGAACTCAGTTATTAACTTTGCCAAGTCTTTATATATGAAATATGTAAATTTGTTAAAAACAATAGAACTTTTTCACAGGGCTTGTGAAATCTACCCTAGAAATAAAAGACACCCAAATAAGCTTGTTCAAACTTTATTCCTAGAACTACACATTTTATGAAAAATTGTTTAAATTTAAGTATTAAAATTTATAACGGGCTTCCCGAATAAATTAAGATTCTGAATCCTCCATTATTTAATAAAAAATTATATGATTGGCTTATAGATAGGAATTATTATAGTGTTAAAGAATATCTAGGAAAACAGTGACATTTTTACTATGATTTAAGTTTGACATTGTTTACATAATTGAAGTTTGACATTGTTCACATAATTTAGATGATTATATATATTTACACGCCATTGAAATGGCGAAGCATGTTGATCAAATATTGTTATGACCAAAATGTACCATGTTCTAGTAAATAAATGATATTCTATTTTTTGTCAATCAAGCAATAAAGCAGCCACTATAGCGCACATCTTCTTCCACCACACGACTATGGGGATACCACACATACCACTTGTCTTGGCGGGTGTTAACGCTTACTATCCTAGCCATAGCATCGATTTATTTTAAATCACGTGATGCAGCATACTTCATCCTAACCAAACTAGAGAAAATCACATAAAAATACTTTTATTCGGCTGTCTCCCGGATTCGAACCTGGGATCACCGGATCACGCAGTCAGTAATTAGTTAGTACAGATTTATAATGTCGCACCTTTCATACTATAGAGGCACATCTCAAAAAATTGCGTTTTTGAGTTTTACTTATAAACGGGACCAAAATCAACACATTTACATGACGCTCTTGATAGAAAGAGTCAGAACGTGCAATGAAGCCGCGAAAACTTAGTTTATGCCTTTTTCACATTTCCGAGTATAGTGTGTCATTTTAATAATGCTGGGATAAACTTAATATGCGATAAGTAATTCATAACTAACGGACATACTCTTATAATATTTTATTATTTTGCAATTAATGTTTAAATTTATTTATGACTGATATTGTGAGAACAGAAGCGCTCAAAAATCTTCAAACGCGTTTTACCAACAATCATGCTTTTCGAATTGTGCCCCTATAATATGAAAGCTGCGATGTGTTTGTTAAATGATGTTTTTTTTAAATAACTATACTTATTTGTTTATGCCAAACATTCGTGAACATTTCAAACCACTTACACAAGAGTTCTCAAAACGGTAATGTCTTCAATTTACTAACTCGACTGCTAACCTTACCGCATTGTTTCCGAGCTGATTTATTGTACGAACGTTTAGAATAACGACTGGCGAGTCCGCCGTCCGATTGTATCGTGTCTAGGCGTGAATCCATCAGTGTCCGAATCGCACTATAGCCAATGATATTCTGTACATATAAAGGTAGATACGCCACCAGTGCCTTAAAACCGCCAAAGAGAATACAGTTGTAGGCAATTGTTTAGGTAAATGTACGCTCATTCGAAATATGTGTGTGCTGTCGCTGCATTTGGAACACTTTTTTCAATTGTTTTGTGAATATATCATAAATCTATACTTTTTACATCATTGACTATAGCTAAATATTACGATATAATCACTATGGTAACTATTAGCGGGACTGAACGACTTTCTAATTGTATTTGCGCTGACGAATATCACAATACAATAGAGAGTTAGTTTAGATAAATAAAATTAATCTTGTAAGCACATACAATACCGTGAAAAACTAAGACTGTTTGAACTTGTACTGAACTGAATTTGGACTGTACTTTGCTATAATTTCTTGTAGGAAAATGAAAACTCGGAACTTGGGTTAAATGTACTTTGTAATGGAATTAACAGTAAATAATAATATATGCACTTAAAATGAACTAAATTAAATTAATATTTTACAATAATAGCGTCCTATTTGTTCTTATATTGATCTTCTTCTTTTTACTAATGTTCTTTTTATTAGTGTTCCATGAACTCTATTCGGCCAGTACGAACTATTCACTAAGAAGTTTGAACAAAGACTTTGGTGATAGACTCGATACAGAGCCGTCTAGGTACCATAGCAATGCTAGTATCGTCCCGTGAAATGTGTGCTTTTGTGTTTCAGGATGAGGGCACTGTAGCTATTGAAACTACCAGGTATAAGATACCTTATACCTGTTGTCTCTGATGACGGGCGTAGTGTGGCATTGATGGAGGATAATAACTGTTTATCAGTTGTTAGTCTCCTTCAATGCCGCTCTGTCGTATCACTTACTACCAGGTGAGCGTCCTGACCTGCTGTTCACTTAGATACCTAAAAAAAATAATCTTTTAAGCTAATAGAAGATTAAGATTATGGTCGTCCATCAGGTCAGTTGAGAGCAAAGTAAGAAGTTGCTACTGGATGCACAGGGTAGGCACTGCCTATATGCATATATGGAGTGCAACAGAACTTGGCTCACCTTCTTACATGTACGTCTTTGGAAAATTTATTTTTTTATATACGTGTGAATTTTATATGGTAACGTTTCTTAACTAGCATGGACATAATAGCAGATGGTAGGATGTATGTTAGCCGCCCACATTTATGTGTCATGAACTTTTGGGTCAGGGGTTAACAACAGTTGTCAATAATGCTTTTTAAAATAACACAAAGTAATTTTGAGTTTTTTCTTCATGTAGTAGCTATTATATACCTAATTCCTATATACCATCAAACCAAAGTGAATTTATAATGTGTTGCTAACTTTTGATTACAAAATGTTAAGTTGTTATCTCCAAACATTTCAAATATTAATTATATGTCAGAATTGATAACTAGAATGTTTTAAAGTCTCTTAAAATTAATAACGTTTACGGTTTTCTACTAAATTATACTGTAGTTGAGCACCCCTGACATCCTGCGTAGCGGTCACAAAATACATTATTAGGCTCGGTGGAAGACATACAAAGAATATACTATGTAAGTTTCACACAGATAATTAAGTTTTCACACTTAATTATCTGTGTGAAAAAGTAGGATGTACTTAAAAGTATAAGTATAGTAAACGAGTTACAAAAACCTTTTTTTAAGCACAGTGCATGCGAAAAGCACCGATATTTTCTTAACACACGGTTGTTATTGTTATGTATGGTGTTATTTAACCTTTACAAGTCGATGGAAGTGTCACTGCCACATTATTATGCACTTTAGCTAGTGGTAAAAAAGCCGAGAATTCATTAGAGTGAATTCTTCTAAGCCTTGTAGGGTTCATGTTACTATGTTTATACGTTATTTATACATAAACACAGTTGATAAAAAACGCCCAGTGCAATTGTTGTGTATATCAAATATAATCTATTTATTAGCGCATTTATTTATGTCTTTGTGGAGCGGCCCAAACGATGATTCACCTTATGTCGTGTCCTGCTTGCCCAAGTAGCTGTTCTCTGCAGGATTTGATGACGGCTGCGGACAGCGCTGCTGCCGTGGCTAGCTTTTGGGCTTCTACAGTTTAATTGTTTTTGCTATCGATACGCTAAGAAGAAGAAGCGCATTTATATGGCTATTCTTAGTTACATAGTAAGTCAATTTAGTTACATAGTAGTCAAAACTAAATGTAATAGAAAAGAAAGCTCCATATTGATATAAATAACTAAAACAGTGGCATTAAATATAACATATGTACAAGAAACTTAAGAATAAAATACAAGTATCACTATCATCTACACCAGGATCAAGGCAGGATCTTAAAAAACACGGTTTTCTATTAAAATGTCTCTCANATATGTAAATTTGTTAATAACAATTAGAATCTTTTTCAAGGGCTTGTGAAATCTACCTAGAAATAAAAGACACCCAAATAGCTTGTTCTAAACTTTATTCCTAGAACTACACATTTTATGAAAATTGTTTAAATTTAAGTATTAAAATTTATAACGGGCTTCCCGAATAAATTAAGATTCTGAATCCTCCATAATTAAATATAATAAAAATTATATGATTGGCTTTAGATAGGACTTATTATAGTGTTAAAGAATATCTAGGAATACAGTGACATTTTTACTATGATTTAAGTTTGACATTGTTTACATAATTGAAGTTTGACATTGTTCACATAATTTAAGATGATTATATATATTTACACGCCATTGAAATGGCGAAGCATGTTGATCAAATATTGTTATGACCACCAAATGTACCATGTTTTAGTAAATAAATGATATTCTATTTTTTGTCAATCAAGCAATAACAAGCCACTATAGCGCACATCTTCTTCCACCACACGACTATGGGATACCACACATACCACTTGTCTTGGCGGGTGTTAACGCTTACTATCCTAGCCATAGCATCGATTTATTTTAAATCACGTGATGCAGCATACTTCATCCTAACCAAACTAGAGAAAATCATTAAAATACTTTTATTCGGCTGTCTCCCGGGTTCGAACCTGGATCACTGGATCACGCAGTCAGTAATTAGTTAGTACAGATTTATAATGTCGCACCTTTCATACTATAGAGGCACATCTCAAAAAATTGCGTTTTTGAGTTTTACTTATAAACGGGACCAAAATCAACACATTTACATGACGCTCTTGATAGAAAGAGTCAGAACGTGCAATGAAGCCGCGAAAACTTAGTTTATGCCTTTTTCACATTTCCGAGTGTAGTGTGTCATTTAATAATGGCTGGATAAACTTAATATGTGATAAGTAATTCATAACTAACGGACATACTCTTATAATATTTTATTATATTGCAATTAATGTTTAAATTTATTTATGACTGATATTGTGAGAACAGAAGCGCTCAAAAATCTTCAAACGCGTTTTACCAACAATCATGCTTTTCGAATTGTGCCCCTATAATATGAAAGCTGCGATGTGTTTGTTAAATGATGTTTTTTTTTAAATAACTATACTTATTTGTTTATGCCAAACATTGTGAACATTTCAAACCACTTACACAAGAGTTCTCAAAACGGTAATGTCTTCAATTTACTAACTCGACTGCTAACCTTACTGCATTGTTTCCGAGCTGATTTATTGTACTAACGTTTAGAATAACGACTGGCGAGTCCGCCGTCCGATTGTATCGTGTCTAGGCGTGAATCCATCAGTGTCCGAATCGCACTATAGCCAATGATATTCTGTACATATAAAGGTAGATACGCCACCAGTGCCTTAAAACCGCCAAAGAGAATACAGTTGTAGGCAATTGTTTAGGTAAATGTACGCTCATTCGAAATATGTGTGTGCTGTCGCTGCATTTGGAACACTTTTTTCAATTGTTTTGTGAATATATCATAAATCTATACTTTTTACATCATTGACTATAGCTAAATATTACGATATAATCACTATGGTAACTATTAGCGGGACTGAACGACTTTCTAATTGTATTTGCGCTGACGAATATCACAATACAATAGAGAGTTTAGATAAATAAAATTAATCTTTTAAACACATACAATACTGTGAAAAACTAAGACCTTGGTGGTAGACTCGATACAGAGCCGTCTAGGTACCATAGCAGTGCTAGTATCGTCCCGTGAAATGTGTGCTTTTGTGTTTCAGGATGAGGGCACTGTAGCTATTGAAACTACCAGGTATAAGATACCTTATACCTGTTGTCTCTGATGACGGGCGTAGTGCGGCATTGATGGAGGATAATTTATTTATTGAATACATTGCCTTACAAACTAACAGAATTGATCCAAAACGTTTATAAGCACAGTTATATTAGCAGAATAATTAGAATGCAAAATAAATATATTGTTAGTAAACTGTTTATCAGTTGATAGTCTTCTTCAATGCCGCTCTGTCGTATCACTTACTACCAGGTGAGCATCCTGACCTGCTGTTCACTTAGATACCTAAAAAAATAATCTTTTAGGCTAATAGAAGATGAAGATTATGGTCGTCCATCAGGTCAATTGAGAGCAATGTAAGAAGTTGCTACTGGATGCACAGGGTAGGCACTGCTTATATGCATATATGGAGTGCACGCCACTATGTATATACATAGCATTTAACAGTACTTGGGTCTCCTTTTTACATATACGTCTTTGGAAAAATTTTATTTTTTATATACGTGTGAATTTTATATGGTAACGTTTCTTAACTAGCATGGACATAATAGCAGATGGTAGGATGTATGTTAGCCGCCCACATTTATGTGTCATGAACTTTTGGGCCAGGGGTTAACAACAGTTGCCAATAATGCTTTTTAAAATTACACAACGTAACTTTGTTATTTTTCTTCATGTAGTAGCTATTATATACCTAGTTCCTATATAATATACCATCAAACCAAAGTGAATTTATAATTTGCTAACTTTTGATTACAAAATGTTAAGTTGTTATCTCCAAACATTTCAAATATTAATTATATGTTAGAATTGTTAACTAGAATGTTTAAAATCTCTTAAAATTAATAACGTTTACGGTTCTCTACTAAACATACTGTAGTTGAGCACCCCTGACATCTGCGTAGCGGTCACAAAATACATTATAGGCTCGTGGAAGACATACAAGATATACTATGTAAGTTTCACATAGATAATTAAGTTTTCACACTTAATTATCTGTGTGAAAAAGTAGGATGTACTTAAAAGTATAGTAAACGAGTTACAAAACCTTTTTTAAGCACAGTGCATGCGAAAAGCACCGATATTTTCTTAACACACGGTTGTTATTGTTATGTATGGTGTTATTTAACCTTTACAAGTCGATGCAAGTGTCACTGCCACATTATTATGTACTTTAGATAGTGGTAAAAAAGCCGGGAATTCATTAGAATGAATTCTTCTAAGCGTTGTAGGGTTCATGTTAAAATGTTTATACGTCATTTATACATAAACACAGTTGATAAAAAGCGCCCAGTGCAAGCATTGTTGTGTATATCAAATATAATATATTATTAGCGCATTTAATTAATTACTTAATAAGTCAATTTAGTTACATAGTAGTCAAAACTAAATGTAATAGAAAAGAAAGCTCCATATTGATATAAATAACTAAAACAGTGGCATTAAATTCAACATATGTACAAGAAACTTAAGAATAAAATACAAGTATCACTATCATTTACACTAGAATCAAGGCAGATGGCTTTAAAAACACGGTTTTCTATTGAAATGTCTCTCAATATATTTACAGCTTCATATCATTAAGTTTCTATCAACTCTAGTAAGCTTCTTCCAATAAACAATAGCGTATTCAGTGATAATTTGCGTTCTCGTAAATCGCTTCAATCTAATCTGCTAAGTGGAGGTAATGCCTCCGCGACAAGCCCTCTAAAGCCCAATCAACCCTTTAATGCTACGCCCGCGAGTGATAGATAACAAGCAAGTTGACTACTAACAGTTACGAATACGTACATATAGTAAGAGCATTGGTGGCTCAATGGTGTGGACTGTTGCCCTCATACCGGGAGTGCTGTGGTTCAAATCCCGCACGGATAAACATACTTATATATTTTTTTTTGTAAATATTACTATTCACAAGAAAACCCAGACCATTACAAAAGACATGTTCATGCACACAAATGTTTGTACTGCCCGGGATTGAACCGGACCCCTTGGTGTAGCAGCCGACGTCTCGACCATTGCACCGCGTGGGTCGTCAAATATATTGTGTCGGGACAAATACCTTGATAGTATATTTTTTAGCTCACGTTACCTGGTTACTAGATTTATTTACTGCATCTTTAGTTAATTTCCATCTTACTTAAAAGTCTCTATAAATGTTCCTAATTATCAAAATATTGCGCAAGTTTCGAGTCACCGTTGTAGCTGCGCGTGCGCAGATTTAAAGTAGCAGGCAGATATCTCTATCGCAGCTCTCTTAACTCGTGGTTAACGTCGATTGGAACAAATTTACAACGTGGCCGATCAGCCGTGTGCCCATTAATCTATAGATTCGACCTTTGAAGGAAACGCTAAAAGATTTTCTAATATATCTAATGTTACTACTGAATTTTACAACGATGTAGATGAGAAAGCTGCTGTTTATTTAAAAAAAAAAACAAATTTCATTTATTCAGATTAGGCTTACAAAAAGCACTTATGAACGTCAAAAAGAATACAAAAATACAATATAAAATACGTTTAAAATACCAAAGTAAAGCGCAATAATGAATTTTGATACTTGGAAAAAAGCGTTCAGGTTCGAGAATCTTTATTATATAGTAATATATTATTTATATATATTTGATTTTTTTTCGGCATTCGGCAAGTTACGTCGGGTCTTCACGTCGATGATTCTTTGAGCAATGCGTCCTACCCGTATGCGTACTAACATACGCAGCTTAGACACGGACACTGACTGCGGGATTGGTTCACAAGTTCAAGTCACTCAACGCGCAATGGAGCGAGCTATGTTCGGAGTCTCCTTAGGGATAAGATCAGGAATGATTTAATTCGTAGAGAACTAATTTATCGACATCGCCCGCCGGATCAGCAAGTTAAAGTGGCAGTGGGCTGGTCACGGCAAGCGTAGCGTAGGACGCCCTCCGGCCCGATGGACCGACGACTTGCGAAAGGTCGCTGGTGGAGGCTGGATGAGAAAAGCGGAGGACTGGGATATCTGGCGCAAAATGGGGGAGACCTATGTTCAGCAGTGGACTGCGATAGGTTGAATAGAATAGAATAGAGATTTTATATATTAAAGAGCTTCGTTGGCTCAATGGTGTGAACAGTTGCCTTCCGATCGGGACGGCGCAGGTTCAAATCCCGCCACGTTACGTGATTTAGAATTTTAGAAATTATAGGTATGTTATTCGACGCTATTACGATGAAGGAAAATATCGTGAGGAAAACTGCGCACGCCTGCGAAGACATTCAAAGATTGGGCGTGAAGTCGACCAATCCGTACTGGGCCCGCGTGGACGACTGAGGCCTATACACCTTATACCAGTAAGCTCGTGCCTCGGTGGGGGACGTTTAATGATGATGATGATATATAATTCTTTAAAGAAGTAGTTTTAATCCTAAAGGTTGCATAGATTTCTAATTAGCAATAGACTGTTATTTGAATTTTAAGTTCTTTTAATTTTGACATGTAACAGTTTTTTATTGTGGAATACAGTGAATATAATTGCAAGTACTACAGTATACCCTATATAAATATACTGCATTAAAGACATCCGTAAAAGCGGAGGACCGGGATATCTGGCGTAAAATGGGGAAGACCTATGTCCAGCAGTGGACTGCGATAGGATGAATAGGAAAATACATCCGTTACATGAAACAACACAAAAAAATTAAACACCCACTGACATTCACACAACGCCATCTAGCCTAGGTAATAAACAACTGATAAACATTTTATTTTGTAAATACGTACATATGATACATAAAAACACCTTGATCATGAAAAACAGACATGTTATGTTATCATGCACACAAATGTTTGTACTGCCCGGGGATCGAACCCGGAACCCTTGGTGTAGTAGCCGACGTCTCGACCATTGCACCACATAAAAAAGCACGTGTTTGTATATTATATTTGTATATAAATGCTAGTCATATAAAAATTCGAAACTATAATTATGATTAGAATGATGAAAGTCTAAGGCTATAAAACCCTTTATAATAACATAATAGTTACCCTCGATTATTTCTCATACATTTTCAATTTCGCTTTAGACCTATATTAACGCTTTTAAAATCTAATTTTAGAACCTTTTCTTTTCTTCTCGTACCTTAGCAAGGCAGGTGCATGTTTCGATTGAGTGTTGGTGCATGGCCCATTTTGCCCATAATTGCGGGCCAGTAGGCAGCGATTAGTCCCGTTATACACATACCCTTAAGCGTGTTTTTGCGTGATTGCCCTAACGCTGCTTATGTTGTAACTACATCTTTGCCCTTGGTCCAAGTGGGAAGAATTATCCGCCGTTTTTTTTTTCAAGTTTAGAAAAAATCCTAATAAAAACTCAAAATTTGTATTCCATTAAGTTGTAAAAGTATACATATGAATATTTAATATCTACGAGTATCTTATTTATTTTAAAAATCCTAAGAGTACTTTTGGCTTAATAAAAAATAAATTGATTAAATTTTCTTATGAAGTAGTTATTATATCTTGGCCACTTATAAAATCTACTTAATAATATTTATTAAGTCAAATAAAAATATTAAGGAAACACCAAACTATAAGATGAAAAACTAAAAAAAAGAAATTAAACGAACATGAACAAAACAGATTAGAGGTCCAAGAATGCATTGCCGGCTCTTCAAGAGTTACAAAAGTCTCTTTTTCGTTCAACATTTCAAATAAACTTTTACTTTTTATATCCCATTATTCTTGAAAAATCAACGAAAACATTACAAGAGGATATAGCAAATAGTAAACAGAGCATGCATTAAGGTTACAAAAATATAAACCGGTGTACAGTGTTGCCCTAATTAGAGTATTGACGGCTTAAGTGCGGTGTCTGGCATATAATTATTTAATGAACGCTTGTAAATTGGACCAAGACGTAATGAGGAGCCTGGAGCTTCGCTCAATCAAGCAAATCTGCTGTAAATAAATATTCGCGATAAATACTTCGCCTTAATGAGTGTTGGATCGTTTAGTATTTAACAAGTGTAAATGATAAAAAATTGCTCGTAATTTAGATGACCAATAAATTAGAGACCACTCACTCAAAAGTGTCTATCTGAAAAGTCTGCCCATCGCGTCAGTTGTCCAGAATTTACACTCATGTTCACGTCGCTCGCTACATGCCATAATGACATAGTAGTGTGTTCGTGCTTTTGATTTTGTTTGTGTTCTTCTTAGCCTGACGAAGGCAAACACGTATTCAAATTTAGCGGCCCAGAAAGCAGCTACAGCGACAGCGTTATCTGACGCTGTCATTAGGTCCTCCGCGTGCAGCTGGAAGGACGCCGGGCACGATGTCAGTTGGACCACAAAGGCAATCAATGTCCTGACACCCAAAAAACCCCATCTAGCCAAATTTTCGATTTTGTACTGTTTCTATGACATGTTAAGGTAACTAAATACATAACAATAACTAAATATATGTGTCATGAGCTCGGACATTTTTTGGTTGACGTTTCATCGTGATTGTGCATCTAGTTTAAGGCTGAGAGCCATCTGCGCTCGCCGCTTTCCCGGTGAAGCTGTAAAGGCCATCTGCGGCCAACAGCAGTAGCCAGTTCGAAAAAAAAAATGCATCTAGTTAGTTGATTAAGGTCTGTAACGAATATTGTTCAAAAGAGTCACTATCGAGTCTTTTGCCGGCTCTTCTCAAAGGTCCTACATTTTCCAAATCAGTCGTAGATTTAAAAAGAATACAAACAATACTGAATATTAAAAAGTATCCTTAAAGATTTTTAAATAGAGGTGTTTCAATTAAATAATACTGACGATTTAAATGTACCCTAAAAGATTATTGAAATAGAGGTGTTTAAATTACATTTAATTTACCGACCTTTCGTTACCACTGAAGTAATGTATGGAGAAGAATCTAAATACTTATCTTAAGCGCAAAAAGTCTAATATTAGATTCTTAGTTTAGGATTTGGTTTAAACTAAATATGTTTTAGAATTTGTTTACAATACTTGTCGTATATAAATGCATACATTTTGATAATCCAGAACCTAGAACAATACAAAGAAACATGTTTCAGATAATCGAACCCAGAACCCTTGATGTAGAAACCATGAGTTGTATAAATTCGTTTTTGTTATACAAAGTCTCAAAGACGGATAAACGTAAGATAAGGTAAACGTTTATAGACATAATGTTGCAACCTTGTCTAATTAAAGACTCTCGAAGAAGGGCAAGTTAACTCAGGTTGCACACAATGTGACATAGTTGTGCGTGAAAGTGCACGCATTCACCCCGGCAGGAAGGGTGCGCCCGCGCCGGACGCATCGACACTATCGATGTCGATATCGACATTGCGAGCTGTCATTAGGGATCGCAACAACTTTAAATCTATTCGATTTATTGGAAAGCAGCGTAACTAGAGGTTTTTCACAATACTTCGAAAGTTGGTGATTAAGTGTCTTTATGCACTTACAATGGGAGGATTTTTTTGTTTTTTTTTTTCTAGAAAAAGAAATAAATTATTGTATATAAGAAGCTATTTAAAAGATAGAATATATCGTTTTCCTTTCTCATTTATTGTTTTGTTTTTCTTTTCACTAATATAATTATTTTGTACGTTGCTATGGGACGCAGTGAATTTTTGATTGTACAGTAACACTTCTAACATTTGTATTCATGCATTGTAGCATACTTTTGCTGTGCAGTTGTCATCCATTGTGAATGGTGCTATTCCATCTGGTGAACCGTATACTCGTTTGCATACCTATGAAATAAAAAAGAAAGACGTGGGTCTTTCTTTACTTTACTCGACTAGAGCGGTTTTTATGGAAAATAATAAAAACAATTATTGGTTTTCTTTAAATACTACATCGGCCTTGGGTCGTCGTGGAATCGTCAATTAAGCGAACTGGGCTCCAATACTGATAATTTCTAAGCGAAGAAGGACACTTGTAGTTAGAGCAATAAACAACTGATAAACATACTTATTTTTTTTGTAAATATACACAAATTTTACTTAGACACACCCAGACCATTACAAACAGACATGTTCATGCACACAAAGTTTTTAATGCCGGAGACCGAACCCGGAACCCATGGTGTAGTAGCCGACGTCTTGACCGCCACATGGGTCGCCAAATAATGTCAAGTAAATTATTGGAATCGAAGACCTTGGGGGTTACCACAATCTCTATTATTGTTACGTCAGCATTTCTGTACCAGAAAAGACGAAGTAATATTATTGTAACACTGTTTTGAGAGATGGCGGTAACCCCCTGGTCATTCCGTTCATTGCAATATTATACTTGGCACACCCCTACACGAGCGAGATCTCGCTATCTAATCGAGATGATAGCGATCACAAGATATCGCGGCCTACACGTGTGCCGGCCGGGAATTAATTAAACTTACCAATGGAATATATTAGGAACTAGCTGCGCCATGCGGTATTACCCGCGGTGATATTCTTACGCAGTATAACAACCTAAAATCGCTTAGCGCAAAGCTTGCGCGACGAGCGTCTGCGCGCGGACCAAATTTACTTTATTTTTCTAATTTAAAGTTTTTATTGAAAATAAGAGTAGCTAAAGATTTTCCCTATTACATCAGCTGCAAGCCAAACAAAGTCCCGTCTAATCTGTGCAGCCATTTCAGAGATTCCCGGAATAAATAGACAGACTCACAAAGTTTCAAATGATATTTGGTGTATGTACAGTATATACATATAAATGCATAAAAAAATATTTCAATGTTACAAACAGACACTCAAAATTTATTTATATGTATATAAATGACTTGGTGGTGTTGTCCACTGATTCAAAAAAAATCAAAAATTGTTTACTATTTCCTGAATAATGTTACAATTATAATATGTCGGAATCCCCTTTTAAGCAGAAATTGCCTGTACCAGGGATTCCGCTCTTTCACAAATGCAGTACATACAACATTGAGCAAATATCCTCAAATAAACAATATTGCGAGTTAACCATTGGTACTGGGTAACGAAAGTCTCACAACTTGTTATATCTAATGAAACTAGTTAGCTGCAAATTTAGATGGAAATAGAAGTTAATTCAAATGATGGCGTTAGATCTATACAAATAAGCAGTCCATAACCGTATCGAAAAATCACCATCTTAAAAACCACATATCCGCACCGCTATTGTGCCTCGTTCCTAATGCGCACCGCAAAGGAATAGAACTGTTTGCCTCCTTATGTATCATCACTTACTATCAGGTGAGATGGCGGTCAAGATATAAGAAAACATCATCAATTTTTATCGTCCTTTCCTTTCAGCATAGCTATAGGATTTGGGCCGTAACCAGGGTTGCCACATTTAGGGTGAAAAAATCGGGACGATCGGCATCCATCAGTGACGTTCGAAGTTAGATCCAATCATATTAACGCATGTGACACAGTCTAAATAAATGAAATATATTGTATTTTCATATAAATCTAACAATATCTATACGTTTTCCTTTTTGTTACGAGCCGATCTGAATATTTCTATATCAAGTTTTCTTTATGGTGTTATTTGATTGATCGTATCGCATATTGTCAAAAATTGGGACAGAATCGATAGGACCTGGACAATGCCTTCTAAATCGGGACTGTCCCGGAAAAATCGGGACGGTGGCAACCCTTGCCGTAACCACCACGCAGGTCTAAACGGATTAAAGGTGATTATGATCCACTTTATTTGCTAACTAGCCCGGTATTATCCGTGGTAAAAGAAATTCTTCCGCAGTAAAACGTAGGCCCACACAACATTAGTGCAATTTAAAAACTGTACGTAGATATGTAAGTAACATGTGCTGAACCATGGTATCAGTGGCTTTCATAAACATTGATCCGGGCACGTTTCGACGGACACCCTATCTCAAGTTCACTCTCGGCTCGGATCACGAACTGGAAACAACACTAAATTATCGATATCGACACGCCATAAAGCAGACGAGGGCGCCGATTTTGATTTCCTCTTTCGAACTTGCTCTGTGACTGTGCAGGTTTTGATGGCTGTGTGAACTTTGAAGTATGGTAAAAAAATAAAATGCCTTTTTAATTGCCAATAAAAGTAGTTTGAGATTTTTAAAAAGACAATAAATTGTTGTTAAATTTATCAATAAAATTCGAAAGTGTGCATGAAGGATTTCATTGGAATAAAGCAATGTATTTTTTTAACGAACAATATCGATATACTAAAAAGTACAAGCTGAGGAGATAGAACGATAACTATAATTTTGCGACTAACTTAAAAATACATAGGTTTAAAGGGAACTCTAATTGAAGCTTCTAATTCAAGTGAGGTATCACACTATTGATATACATTTAAATTGTAAGAGAGACATGATTTGTCATTCGTAATGTGCCAGCTTAAACATGCGTTAAATAACGCAGCACTTTATATTGTTTCAATTACACCGAGATGCGAAATCAAGACCTCTTGACGCTAAGTGAATTACATCCCGCCCACCACAAAGCTAGTCAAAACAAATGAATGCAGATATTTAATAAATTGCAAACCATAAGAGAAATACGCGACCGCGTACGTATAAAGGCTACTTATAACGTCAGTGCAACATATGTCCGCGCGACGTTATCGCAACATCGGCGTTATCGCCAATCGAATCAGCTGATATTCGACATCGAATCGTTATCGACATCAAATCGCGTGAACCCTGAATAAATTGCGCGCCGAGTAATTTATGTCGGCCGCTTTTTGTCTCGCAGTCTTTTGTTTATGGGCCCGACTCCTGAGCGGCGGCCAATTTCGCGCTTGTAAAACGTTTTTGCAATTCTGTTGTTTATGTCTTACGGATTTTGACAGGTGTCAAAATAAAAGCGGGAAATGTTTTATTTGTTTTGGATTGAAATAACTAATGTTATTTGAAATGAAGACGGTCATATGTGGGTTCTTTCTTTCTCAGTAGGTATTTTGCACTAATTTTAGTTGAATTTGGTGATCTAGCTGTGATTTTATGACATTAAGTGAATGGACAACCAAGTCATATATATAGTTGTAGCAGTAATTCACTAGTCAATTTAAATTCATTTCGTATATCGACCTAACATCGTAAAATGGTATATATGAAAACCCATTCACAAATCTATAAATAAAATACATACAAAATACTGAAGTGTCGAGCATAAAATATCGATTCAATCCAAATGAAATATGACTAATTATAAAATAGTCATTATGAGTAATAAACTCGAGAAATGCGAGAGAGTTATTATAACAGGGTACGGTGTCAAGCGAGAAGTATAATTTGTGCCCGCTCGGAATCCGAACCCAGGACCGATACACGCAACGTCTAGAATGTTCTAATATCGATAAATTATACAAAAGCTATCGCGGTTCTAGTATGTACTGCAAATACGAATATTCATATGGGACACAGCGAGGCTGCGTTGCCGAATGTTGTTCTTACATTTTTAACGTATTTTAAAGATGCAAAGCAATCATATGGTACGAATAATTGGATAGAAAAGAGGAAGCACTTTTATAATATAAATTAATGTACACTTTTTTTGCCTTCTCTTGTGGACTGTTGCCTTCCTACTAGAAGGGCTGAAGTTCAAATCCTGCACGTACCAATGTGTTTTAGAATTTTCGAAATCATAAGTACGTTATCCGATGCTCTTACGGTGAAGGAAAATCGTGAGGAAACCTGCACACAGAGATTCACGCCTGCGAAGACATTCAAAGGTTGTGCGTGAAGTCGTTCGACTCGCACTGGGCCCGCGTGGATAACTAAAGCCTAAACACCCTATACGGGTAGGCTCGTGCCCCTCGGTGGGGACGTTTAATGAGCTGATGATGATGATGACTAATTTATGAGTAAATAATCCAAGCACGCCGTCGTACGAGCTGTGTGTCCAGCTAATGTCTTTGGTAGTTTTAATATTTTACAATCGGTCGTTTGTGTTCATAGACAAATAGGAGTCGTAGCGGGCGCCTCATCATGCAAATGGGATTGTCTGGGATTGTCTTTATTGAGGACGGCGATTGCAACTGATCACGCAAGCTCGCCATCTGTGCATGCTGTGTGTGCTTTTGAATATATTATATTTACTAGTTATTCCGCGGTATTATCCGCGTTATAAAATATGTTCCCGCGGTAAAACATTATCTAAAATCGCTTCGAAAAATGCACCGCGCGTAATATTGCTCTAATTTTTCCAAACTAAAAAGTATTGTCTAAATAAAGGAGCTACCTGCCAAAGAAAGTCCCGCCCAAATCCATCCAGCCGTTTCAGTTATTACCCGGAACAATAGACATACATTTTAAAACTTGTATGTTCTTTTGGCATATGTACCGCATATATATTCATTTGCATGAAGAAACAAATTGTTATTTCAATATACAAACAAGCACACCAATTTTATATGTAATAGATAGATTTTTATTTAACAATATAAACGCCATACCATTTTCTTAGTACATTAGAGTAGTGTAGTACTTAGAGTAGTAGAACATTGCCTTAGTTAAGGCTGCCACGCGTGCACAGCTAAATAATTAATATGTCGTGGATACGACTACGAAGTAATGTATTTATTATTTATCTACGCTCCCTTAACAAGGGTAAGTGAAATACGTGACTTAGGTTTAATATTAGACACTAATTGGACTTTCATGATCATATGAATAGTATACTGTAAAAAAGCCAGCAAATGCTTGTTTCGTAATACGAACTGCATCAGTTTTAATAAAGTAGAGGTTGCTATAGTCCTTTATAATGCTTATGTTAGAGCAACTCGAATATGGTGCTATTGTCTGGGACTTACGAACAAAATATATAATAATGATTGAAAGAATTAGCGTAAATTTGCACGTTGGTTATACAAGAGGAAATATGGTACTACCCATACCTATACCGTCCTTATTTGTATCTGAATGGTAGGTATCTACACTCTTAAATCCCGAGAGCAATGCAAATAATTATGTGTACATATCTATAATACGCAAAAAATAGATGCCCAATGATATTAGGTAAGTGGAACTCTAGTTCCTAATCGTTAAGTTGGATGAGGAGGTACGGTGGCACCGCGAGGATGCGCGCCTGCTACGGCGGCCCAGACGCGCACCAGTACGCTGCTCACGCGCCTACCATTCGCGCTCTATGCCTTATTGGCGATATGCTGGCTCAACACTTTGAAATTGATGTGTTTGCTGACAGCTTTGCCCAAATTTGTAGAATGTCCTTGGTTTATATAAATAATGTGTGTATATTAAATTAATTTCCATTGTGTCATTCCTTAATTATTATTTTTTTCAATGTTCAATTTTATCTGACATGTTAAAACCTACTAACTTTTATTAATAATTTACGTAATTTAATGTATTGTGACTATTAGTGACCAATTATTATTATTGTATCCATGTACTTGGCAAATTTTATATTCTCGCAATGTTTTCTTTGTTCAATCTTCTATGTATGCCATAATGACGTCTTGGAAACTGTAAGTTGTTGTGGATTTATGAAATAAATAAATAAATAAAAAAGTAATCTATTACGATTGAAACTGATCAATGGCATAGAGTTTGATTCGTATGTGGGTTTGAAGGAATATTGGAATCAATGTTGGAGTCCATTTATATATGTAAATTTTGCGACCTCTGGTGTAATAGTTGAGACAGCTATTATACCAGAGGTTGGATCCCAGGAAGTGAAAACATTTTTTTTAATGAAAATTGGCCTGGGTATTATTTGGGCACATAGTGCGTAGAACCGATGGCCGATGGGGCGGAAAGGTTCTCGAGTGGCGTCCACGTAACGGAAAGCGAAGCGTAGGCCGACCCCAACCAGATGGACGGATGATCTGGTTAAGGTG
>PQWD01005795.1:0-20311 GCA_019425675.1 Leucinodes orbonalis
TAGATATCAGGCGCGTAATTGACAACGTTCTGGCGAAGATGGCATGTTGTGGAGGCAATACTATAGTTTCCGCTGATTGTAATACGGCCACGCTCTAACTCAAATACTAACTAAATTACCCATGTAAATTGCATCGAAACGCTACGCGGTTCAGATTCTAGTGCAAGTTCTAATTTCCTTGTGTATCCATATTGCAGTTTGAATCACGTATAAAACACGCCATTATTAGATCACGTTTCGAATCCACGGCTAGATGGTGTTTTACCAAAGCCTGACCCAGATTCAAAAACACCGTTAACCGATGATAGTTGTGAAAATAGTCGATAGCTATCCAGAAATGGGACTGAGTTTCTTTTGTCCCCAGTCGAGCAATGCCCCGGCAAAATTACTTTTAAATGTACAAGCTTTTGTTTCGACGGAATTAGTTATTGAAAGGAAATGTTTCGCCAATCGAGTGCTCAGATATGTAGGTACCCAAGTATTACACAATTATCTCACTTAAAATGTTGTAAATTCCGCTAAATAAAAATTCACAAGCTGACCATTGAACCAAAAAAATCTAATAAAACTGCATATTGGTGAAAACTTTTATTCCGGAACTCCTTTTTGAAAGTTGATGAATGGCCTCGCAGGGGATTCAGCGCTCGACGAAATTAAAAACGCCGGCAAAACGATGGATGTCGGAAACGTTTCAATGGTTGGATAACTACTACTTTGGCGAAAGTCGAATACGGTGTTGTATAAATATAAATAATATCCTGCAAACTCCAACACGCCATCTAGCCCCAATTAAGCGTTAAGCCTGTATTATGGTATCAAACAACGGATAAACATACATATATACATTTTTTTTGTAAATACATACATATTATACATAGAAAACACCCAGACCATTACAAACAGAGATGTTCTGCACACAAATGTTATGTACTGCCCGGGAACGAACCGGAACCCTTGTGTTGTGTGGTGTGTTATAAAAGGCCTTAAAACAGAACTCCCTTAAAAATGTATAAGGATACTAGACCAGGGTTATTAAAAATACATGACGCCAATACTTATTTAAATAATAAACTAAATGCACAATCTCACTCAAAAAGTGTCGGCTGCAAAATTCTGCCCATCGCGTCAGTTGGGCAGAATTTTCATTCATAATTCCGTCGCTCGCTATAGGTCATAGTGACATAGTAGTATGCTCGTGCTTTTAATTTTGTACTGTAAGAATGACGCGTATAGGTAAAAAATTATATAAATAATTTGATGTCATAAATATAACAATAAGTCAACGTACGTGTTAAATGGCTCGGAAATTTTTTGGTTGATATTTCTTAGTGATTGTGCATCTAGTTAGCTTAATATATATCTAAGCGCCAATCCAAGCGAACAAAGAATTAGTAATATTTTCACTCCTTTTCGAATAATTTCATTGACAGGTAACCATTGACTTGTACTGTGTATAGCACTACACTGTGACTGGCCCACCACATGGCATTTGTGTGTAAAATGTATGCTGAAATATGATAACCTTGCACAACATTTAACTTTTGCACCAATCCTAACTTTGGCCGTTCTCCGCAAAATAATTGATATCAAATAAACTTACAGAATTTTAATATTAAGGGTATTAATGTTTCCTACTACATCCTTAAAACTACGCAACGGAATAAGATGCGTTTTTTAAAACGATAGAGTGATTAAAGAGAAAGCTTTATATGTCTTAACATACAAAATTAGTAGATAGATACTGTTCTTTTTAGGTTTCTCATGTGGTGTTATTTTTTTCTGCTTACATTGCAATTGAACGCGATTTACTTCATAAACCTCGAATGTTGGTGTTGTTACGGCACGGCAGAAATATCTTCACAAACCTAACTTGTAATCGACACTTATTTTGTGATATAGAGGATTTTGAATACGTATACAGATCGATAGAGGAGAAAAAACTGAGTACAAACATTAAAAAATTATTTTGGCCAAAATGGTGATTACACCAAATGAAGAGGTATGGATATTTGTAAACAAAACTTATAGTTTTGTTGTTTTGTGTTTCATTTAGAATTGACCCACCGCAGTCTACGGGTCCTCCGCTTTCCTCAACCAGCCTCTACTAGCGACCTATCGCAAGTCGTCGGTCCATCATGCCGAAGGGCGTCCTATGCTACGCTTGCCAAGATACGGTCTCAATTTGGTGATGCGGCGAGCTATGTCGGTAACTTTACTTCTCTTGCGGATAATATTGTTTCGATTCATTGCGCATTGGGTATTGTAAGGTTACAAGAAATCAAATTCCAGAATTATTTTTCACACAAGATAAAAACAACTAAGCCGCTTAATCAAAATACTACGAACACCATCCCATTGTTTAAAGATATTCTCTCAATCGTACAATGAAATAATAAAACGCCAGAAATGAAAAAGCCTGTTATTGTTAAGGTATTGCAATCAATAAAGTAGGTGATTATGATTTTCTATTTATCTTACTTTTTTATGCCGACATCATAACTTACTAATATGTAAACTGCTGAACGAAGGCCTCACCCAATAATTTCCACGCGGACTGATCCCTAACATTTAACAACACTCATCTACTACCATTCACTTTACCAGGTTATCGCTTCATTGGGAATTCGCCTAAGCTTCTTTTACCGTTACGAGGACGCCACTCGAAAACCTTTCCGTCCAATGAGTTATCGGTTCTACACACAATGTCCTGCCAACTTTCACCTGCTAATCCATCCATCGCATTGGGTTTTGGCTAATTTAATGAACAGCTTTGCATTCATTCTTTACTTTGTTGCTATTGTTTGAATGATCCCCAGCATCGTCGACGTAACCACTTATAATCAGATAAACTTATCTAGGTAATTTACTTAGCGAGTAAATTATTATTTCAACCGGAATTTTACCTTACCTTTATAAGCATTAACGTATGTATGGTACCTGTCATATGCTTCAATAGGAATATTTAAAGGTGAAAAATGTTCTTTTGATAAGGAAAATTGACAGTGAAATTCTCACGCATCGTTGGCAGGCCCTTTTACCTCCAGTCGAAAAGGTGGTCGCACACCCTTAAAAGGATCGTCACCTATTAAGTGAAAGTCGGAGGTAAATCCGGAGAAAATTGTGAAATCATGAAATAACACAGTATTTTGTTTATAGGAAATTGTTTTATTTTACATTTAACATAAAAACTAAATACAAATATGTTTTAATCATGAAATGGCTAAATTCTTAAGAATAAAGACGACAATACACCTGATTATAAGTGACGATGACAGGGACCCTACACAATATCAACAAAGGAAATAATGAAATCAAAGCTGTTCAATCAAATAAAGGGTAACGGTATTCAGCATGTGTGCAAACTTGCACATGTAAAATGTCCATTAAAATTACATTCCCATATATAATAAATTAATATGCAAATATAAATAAAAGCATAAAAAATATCTTATATTTCCACAATATTAAAAGTCAATAAACATGTTTACTCTCTTATTAAATAACGCTACATTGTAATTTTAGACGGAACCAAACTCGAAGTAAGCTACTTGGATTATGCCTGAGATGATTAAGAAACAATAGTTATTGATGAATATAATTGTCACAGACTACCATCCTTTAGTATAATAACTTATTCAAAACCAATATCAAACGAAATATACAAATTTTCATTTCATTAAGGCTTTCATTAAAACATGTTTTATTTCACAACAATATCAGATTACACTGGTACAAAAAAAGCAAAATAAAAATAATTTCATTTTCGATTATTTAAACCGATTTCAAAATAATTTTATTTCATAATTTGAAAATGCGCAAGGAAGTCTAGCTTTCAGTAGTAAATATTATACCAGGCTTAAATTTAATGCATTATAACATCACCTCAGATGCCAATTAGTATGAAATAGCTTCGAGCTTATTGTGCCACGTAGAAAATTGGGTTTAACGTCTATGACTTTATTTATTCGTCGCCCAAGAGAAATGAATGCGGTCGACGACGGCTTCGTGATTCGGTTTAAATAAGTACTCGTATATATTTTCACAGTGTCCTTATCCCGAAACACAAAGTGTATAAATTTAACGGGATGATATTTGGCACCTATATTACGATCCTGTAACCAGTCTACCAACTCAACTAGTAAAATATTAAATTTGGAAATGATGATGGTAAGTCCTGTTCTTCTTTTTGAAAATGCATATAATTTATACGTGAAATTGACCCACGCCACTGCTAGATACAACTATTTTGATGTAACTACCTCGCTATCCTACATAAGTTTTAATGGAAAGCTTTTTAACATTGCAAAAATGAAAAAACAAAAATTATTTAAAAGACTGTTTAAACCTGAAGATAATCCGTATTAATATTATAAATGTGAAAGTGTGTCTGTTTGTCCGTAGTTCACGGCAAAACGGAAAGGAGAATAGACATGACTTTTTAAGTGAAAAAAGTTGAAGGGATGGATAGTGACACAGGCTACTTTTTGTTTAATTATAAACCCCATTTCCCTAAAGTAGGGTGTTCGATGGAGAAGTTCGTATGGAGCATTCAACAATTAAGGTTGAAAGGCAAAAATTGGAATGCAGAGTATTTCTCACTAACAAAAAAATCGTACATCATTTTTCTCCGGATATGTGCTCCCAAAAGCCTCTATTGAATAGAGGGTGAAATTATATACATATGATTATTTTCGCAGTTTTCAAGGTAGGCAGCTAAAATTGATGGAATGACGTAATATCATCTACAGCAGCGTCAAATTTAATAATATTCTGTTTCATAATCAGAAAAGGGGACCCAGTTTCGGGGGTAAATTCGGAATTACCCCGAATTCAACTCGTGTGAATCCGCTGGCAAAAGCTAGTAGGAATAAAGTTGAAAATTTGATAAAAACATTAAATACATAATTGGACAATATTTTTATTATTTTGACACCTAAAAACAAAGGTATCCATAACAATGCTTTAAAGGAATACCATTTGTAGTACTCATAGACGATACCCACTTATAAATAAGACGTTTGACACAGTTTTTTAACAAGCGCCACCTGTTCTGACTTTTGAATATTACTTGGAACAAAAGTTCAAGGAAAGCCTTCTCGAGCGCTTCTCATATATAAACACAACGTTTCCATAAGACGCCAAAAGATGGCGCTAAATAACATTTCCGGAATAACATAACTTTCTAACATTAATTTTCATATCAAAAATAAATAAATGATAAGTTTTAGATAAAAACACAAAAAATTATAAAAATACTTTAATATTAAAATAGTTAATGTAGAATAAAATATTACACATAGGTATCAAGAACTATTAGAAAGACCCTATTCAAATTTTTACCTGATGTGTGGAAGAAACTGAGCTTCTAAAATAGATAGAACCAAACTGGGCTCTAAAAATTTCATTGATCGAAACTTAGCAGGTTATTGAGTTAGCATCAACCTAGCACAACCCCATCAAAAATTGGTGTTCTGTTTCAACAGGTGCTTATTTTACTACTTTAATGATAGTTTAATAATATAACGAGCGAATATTTAAACTTATTTTAAGATTGATTGTCGTTCAGTCTAATAAACTTGTATATGTATTTTTGATGTTCTGTTTGGAGACATTTTACAGTAAAATTAACTTACTTATCCTTTGAAACCAAATAAGCATCCAAGCTTCAAGCGCATTTCATTTATAAGAACTATCATTTCGCAGGAATAGACTAACTCGACCGGAGTGATACCACAGCCTCACAGAAAGCCAGCGTGAAACTATGTGAGAATTATGTTTCCCAAGGGAGTAATACTACATCAAATGCCCAAAATGCTACCATCTCCATTCCTCTTTTAAGGCGACAAAAGTCTTTGCTCTTCGGAGTTTCGATGGTTAAAGAAAAGCGATAATATCATCTCGCATATTAAACTTAATTAAGATGTTTTTGAAAATTTATTTTTTACTCATATGCTTCCATGTTCACTTTATCATCTCAGCCCATTATACGTCCCCACCTACGGGCACGAGTCTACTTGTAAAGGATGATAATAATATAATATCTACTTGATAACCTTTGTCGTCCACGCGGGCCCAGTGCGGATTGGCCGTCATCAATTTATTATCAGTAATGATATTTACAATGTTATCTGTACATGCAATCATATAAGCATTCTAAATAGGTAAAAGGAATGCAAAATTCATTGAGCCTACTTATTCTATAATGATTACGATTGCTCTAACGACCATTCAATAAGTAGTCTATGTATAGCACTTAAAGTTACGATTTTATAAACATTTTAATTTATTAAATAGTTAAGCAGGCCTAATCTTGCAATGCCTTGCTAAACTGCCTGACAGTAATCCTCAACGCGTGATAATATTTAGATACACTATAAAGATTTACAAACGAGTGCAAAGCAATGCAATTACAAACACAATAAAGAGATTGGATGAAACCTGTCTTGCTGGAACGCTCGCTTCATCTGATGGGCCCTTGACGTAAAGCAGACAAGTTTAAATTATTGTAATGCGATGTGTATAATGCACAAATCCAATAAGCCAAGGGATAAGAGTTTCTGATTTTATTACTTTGAATGAGAAGTATTTTTTGCTATCAGCAACAACGGTTACGGGAATAAAATAAATAGAAAAGTATTTCATGGTCATATTTGGAGAGAATATAATAGCCAAAGTGATATAATAGCCGTTTCTTACCAAACGAGAGTGAGTTGAATGTGAGTCTTTTCAATGAGTGGAATGATCGGCCTGCGTTTGTGTTTCCGGCCACATACAACCCTGTGGCATTCAAAAAGCAAGTGAATAGGCTTTTTTCTGGTAAAGCTCGCTACATCTTAGAACTCGTCTCTTCCTCTAGATTAGTCTGTGCTCAAGCTCAACATTAATTAAAAAAACCTAATTTAAATTTCACTGCCGCTGTATTAATTTGTAGCCAACCACAGTATAAATAAAGGTATAATATGTTTTCATACGCCTTGTTCAGATATTCAAAGAACATTTTCAAAGACATTAAACAAATTATTGTAACCCAAGTAACGTATTGCAAGCTGCATGAACTAAAAACTGAAAAGTTCACATTAGTCCGAGACATGAACAGGCAGTAATATAAAAAGACACAGCCCCTCGACTACTACAGTCGGTGCAATATGTGCAATGCAAGGTAATTGAGCTGTCATCTGAGATTAATGCTATTGCCTGTTGGAGTCAATGTCGTAGATAAGCATGCCGCTACAAGACTTCGGACATGTCAATTAACTTCGGATTTCTCGTTAAGGTGTAAAACTCGACACAGCTAGTTACACACATAATGCATGCTCTGATATGGCCAAAACTAATAATCAAACATATATTTTACAATAATTTAGCAGTATCGCAAGCGTTGGTGGTTAGTGGCAACTGTGGTCCCGAAATACGAAAAAATACCATAGTTTAGTTGCTAGCTTGTGACGAAAACTGCAGTGTTCCCTTCCCCCTTCAGCCCATATAAACCCATATAAAGTGTCATAAGGAGGTAATATCAAGGAAGTTTGGAGTACTGCTTGTACAAAGAGTTCCTCATACACGTTCTCCCTCGGGCACATAGCAGAACAATATATAAATAGCTTACTTTCAATTAGTGTTAATCATGCAGAGACTAGGATATCCTAAAAAGAGGCCCAAAGAGGTATTATAAGCAATAGTCCAATACTGGACAAGATCACCCCCAATGGCAACCGAAACCCCCGGAATGTATGACCTCGGACCCTTTGGCGGATACAAGAGTGAACCCGAAAAAGAGACCTCCTACAACCATAACCCACGAGGAAGGTGTTCTTCAATCACCTTTATCAAAGAGTTAAAGACTGCGCCCACTGGGCTGCAAATTTAAACATGACGGGTCACAAGAGTGTCGATTGTAATTGCCAATAAGTTCATCACTATTTCATTGGGACATAAACAAAAATATGAAACCTCTTACATCCCATTACATCAACGCCATGTTTAAAACCTGCTCATTTATTTTACTTTTTAAAGTTCTGTACAGAGCTATTCGAAAAGTAATTCACATCTCTGCGGTCGAAAACCCCGAGCAGCGGACGCTTCAGCAATAGATCGCATAACGACCGAACAAGCTCCACAAAGGCCAACCTCACACGAATTTGCAAATGCGCAAACTCTGTTCCCTTTGAGGCTGCGCGATAATGGAGCATTGTGTATGGGTTCACAAACAATCTGGAATTTTGGTTTTGATAAGCTGATACTGACCACAATATGGGTATGAGGCAGTGAGCTTCTCACGTGTGAAATATGTTTGTGTTTTATTATTGACGTTTATGAGTCCAGTTAACGTTATGTTAGCTTGTGAACATAGCTTTTTTAGGTAAATTTTGACTTTGAATCCGTATGGTCATTAATTATAACATGAAAAAAATGTAATATTGCTGATATTAAGATTTATTTATTTATTTAAATGTGTTTAAGGTACCCAAGTCCCAATTTAAACCTATATAAGTAGTAAAACTAAAAAACTCAACGTGGCGGATTTAAAATTTATTTTTATTTATTTCTATGTAAAAGCACAAATAAAACATGGTTATTTGTAGAAAAATAATAATAATGGGTATGAATAAGGAGTTATTTCTTAAAAAATAAAACTCTATATTCCTGTATCCCAAAAACTTTATAAAATTTATAAATTTAAATAGTTGATATTAGGAGTTGTAAAACCCAAACAAAGATTCGTGCCAATACCTCTTGCCATAAATTTCGAGAAACGTATAATGGCATTTAATTCCCTGCAAAGTAATACAAATGGATTCATTTCTGATAAATAAAATTATTTATATTTATCATTCGTTAACAAACACTGAATTTATTGTTGCAATTTATGAGTTCACAAATACTGAAAATTAAAGCCATAAAGTATGCTCGTGATCCTTACATTACATAAACACAATTTATATTACATTTAATACTATTATTGTCAGAGACGATCATTTATCTCTGAGAGAGCTCTTATAAGTCGTAACTTAATATTCACATTCAATTTGAACGCGAAGTGCCTGAAATATGAGGCGAGAAACTATTTTAAAAAACCCGTGAACTTTGTCGTGCTAGCTTTGCAGATGAACTACTTCAAGTTTGTTTTACGATATTTTTTTTTATTAAGTTCAAAGGAAGAACAATAAAATGAATGAAATGTCTTATAAAACACAAACACAGCAACAGGTTCTAATCAAGGAATTGCTTATCTTCTTATGGCTCTCTCCCAACACAGTATTTTCGAGTTGAAAAAAAGACTGTGTTATAATTGTTATAAAAGATCTATCATGGTCATAAAACCGATTCGTTGGTTTCTGACAAGATAGGTTACATGAGAGCTGATAAAAGAAATAATTAGACGATTCAATTCTACTGCAGAACACAATAAAAATGAGGGACCATACACAATATAATACTGAATATTCTGTGATAAATTAGAAACAATGGCATCAATGCATCGAGCTCTGAAGCTCATTCGCCAAAATACTGTTCCAGTTTGAAATATCTTTAAACACTTATTTATGTCGTTCAACCCGCACTGGGCCCGCGTGGACGACTAAGGCCTAATCACCCTATACGGGTAGGCTCCTGCCCCTCGGTGGGGACGTTTGATGAGCTGATGATGATGATGATGACTCATTTATTGGTTTTTCTCTAATACTTTAATATAAGAGTTAAAGAAGTTAAATATTGTAGTCTTTTTTAAATATCTAAAGAGTCGACCTGACCCCAAGTGGGCGTAAGTTCTATAATCACTTGTGAACTTCATTGATTTCTTGCAATGATTTTTATACATTTTGCAGTCGAGATAAGCTGGTTTCCATAAATACTGGAACTTCCCATAATTATCTTAACTAGTAGTATTATTCCCTTCCTAATTCGTCTATTAAAAAACTTTGTAAGCTTAACAACATTGTATTCGATTATACTATAAAATTAATTAAAAGTTTAAAACTAATAACCATTAAAAGTACGACTGTATGTTTGTGGGCCCGCCTGCATATTATTACCGAGAGCGTGATCCATAAAAAGAGCTCTGCTCATGTCGGAATTTAGGATAGCTATAAAATGTTCCAGTTCACAGTTGTTGTATTTCGAATTTAATTTCCGCGAGATTGTATCGCGAAAGGTGCGGATATTAAGCGTCTTTCACGACATCAGGCGCAGTGATACATTTATTCAGAAATATAACAATGTATTGTATTGAAAAGAACATATTATGAATCGAAATAAAAACACAATCCTGTTCCTGAAAGATAAATAAATACATAGTGATAGTTATTTTAATTGAAATCTGAGTTACGCTTTGAACCGTATTTCGGGCTATTCGATGAGACGGATACAAATTGCTACGTTATTATGATCCTCGTATTAAATTAATGGTGTGATGAAGACTGAAGGTAATAAGAACTAGTATCTAACACATAGCATAGGGCCCATCTTTTTAAATTTGTACCCTGTTATATATTATATTTATATCATAAAATATAGTCGCTATGTTGCTTTTTTTTATAAAAAAAATATTGATATATTGTTTGTTTAATAAAATCGTTAATCGCTTGTACTTAAATGGTTCTGGCGATCTGCAAACACACACGGGACCAAAGCGATAGGTTACAGTCCTTAGCGGATAAAAGTGGTCCCTGCATGCAACATTTGAGACCCAAGTTAGCCTCACCAGCTAACGCTCATTGAATCTGCGCAATAGCTTACGATTCACAAGATATTTTTCGAGGTTCGTGTTGTGACTTCTGAGACGAAAGCCAACATCACCCACCATAAATCATGAGACCAGAGCGAAAGGTTACAGCCAACAAGAGATTGAATGTTCCTTACGTGTAACTTTTGTGACCCAAGTCAGCTACACTCGCCAACACTCACTGATCTAGCGCGATAGGTTCAAAAATCCCTTGATTATTACTGAAAGTTATTTGGGAACACCTTCGTTGAGCAGTGGATGTTTGGCTGGTACGAGTTTGATAAGACATCAGTGGTCACGTTAGAAACTAATCTTAAAGAGAGAGGGCAGTTAACTTATTTGCTTCTGACATAAAAAAGAGAGCAGCTTAATAAGTCCCTGAAATAAATTTATAATTAGAATTGAAATGAAATATATTTATATAAAAGTTTAAGTGTTAAAATAACAATGTTTTGTATTAAATAGTTTTAAAACTTTACTGTGTGCTGTGCATATCTCGGGCATCGGTCTCCCACGCCTCTTTTTCATGTTCAACATCGATATTCAAAACTAAATATCTGCTGGCGTACCGTAAATGTTTAAATATATATATTAAAATAGTAGTATGTCTTTTAAGCCACCTCATCATCATCAGCTCATTAAACGTCCTCACCGAGGGGCACGAGCCTACCCGTAATGGGTGTATATGGTTTAGTCGTCCACGCGGGCCCAGTGCGGATTGGCCAAATTCACGCACAACCTTTGAATCTCTTTGCAGGCTTGCGCAGGTTTCCTCGCAATGTTTTCTTTCACCGTAAGAGCGTCGGATAAACGTACACATAATTATGAAAATTCGAAATTACATTGGTACGTGGCGGGATTTGAACCTACGCCCTCCCGGTAGGAAGGCAACAGTCCACACCATTAAGCCACCTATTTAGATGTAAACGTGACTAAAAAATATTTAATTACACAGCAATAACTGACAGTAAAAATGGCTGCCGCTCAGCTTTATCTAAAACTAGCATTAAAAACGAATTAAGACGGTACCACACCAGGTAAGCCTATCAAACATAACACCGTTAATTCTATTCCACTTTTAAGTAAAATTACACGCTGTTATGCATACTCTTTGTGAGGTGAGAAATGCCCCATCATGCGGTCAATTACAAACCGTTGAGTTGTTTTTGCACCCGCTTCAAAATATAGGTCTCATGTAAAATGGAACCTCACAACCGGCTATTAGAACGGTACTTCGCGTATTAGATGGCTTTTAAATATGCACCACTATTATTTTATTGAAGCAACCACTAAAGCCTTGCATTATAAATTATAAGTAATTTTATGGTGTTTCCTACGAGAATGTATGATTTATTATTTTGTTTCCATAATATGTTCTGAGCCAATTCTTTACAGATGTATCAACTAGTCTACATAGACCCACTTCCAGTCACAGACCTTCTCACAGCCTGAGCTTGGCCATAGTGAAACATAGTGTATGGTGATGCAAAATGAAGTGACATGATTTTGGTTAACTTGTTCATTGGGGTTTCGAACATTCGCTAGGATGTGACATAAGTTATGATCCTTAATTTTAAATAGAAAATGGATTATCTCGGTTTTTGCCTTTTTCATGTGGGGATGAATTGCGACTTTACTAATACGGCAGGTGCTTTGGGAGATAACATCATTTGGTTAAAAAGTATTTCACAGCATTGATAAATAATCTTACTAATTTATTCATAAAATAATGGCTTATCTGTAACTCACAATCGACACTTTTATTATATTCAGACTAATCTTTATGGAGAAATTGCTTTGCAACTACTTTATGAAAGCACTGCCGCTGTCATAAATTACGAAGCCTGGACCAAAAGGTACAAATGATTTAGATGACATCGAAAGTCAATTGCTCCGCAGGTCGGTACCGCCTACTGCGCGAGGGGAATCAGTAACTCAAGATAAAACTGCTTGGAATGCCTACTTACACCCTATTAATGGAGTATTTTTTCCCATTAATCACGTTTGTAAATTTACATTAAGTGTATGAATAGAGAGATAAGAATACTTCTTGTACGTTTGTTATACCGTCTACATATTCCTAAAAGTCCATTACATAGATCGAGTAATAATTTTAACTAGTATTTAAAATCTGAACCTACGAAATTAAATTAAATTTTGGTTAGAATGACATTGATAAAGATCTTTCAAATTTTCTCAGTTACTGAGACTTTAAAGTGTACTGTGGTGTCACAGAATACATTAAAAAATCTTAATTGTTTTCAAAGGCAATATTTTTTACCGGCGTGAACAACATTCGTATCTTTAATTATTTCCAACGTTAATTAAAAGCTCATGCTCCGACCGTAAAACTGTTGATAGTGACATTTGATTAAGTTATTTTATATTTAAAATCTTGTTCATCCTTTGCATGGTAATAAATTACTTGACATTGTAACTTAACAAAACTTATTTCACAATTTGTTAAGTATCTCTTGATATAAGTAGTTCAGCATTAGAGATGTTCACGGAACTCCCACTCTTTTAACACTAACAATGCTAAAGTGATACGATGACGTAAGGGTGAGATGCAGTTCTAACCATCAAGAGACTGTTAAGACTGTAGCTGGAAGGCTATGGTTGCTTTATTCCAAACACGTATTCTGAATCTAATTTATTTAGGTATTGAAGATTTAAAATTAACATTTGTCTTTGTGTCTCACTGTTTAAGGCAAATTTATTTAATGTTGTGTATGTAATGATCTTCATAAAGACCCAGTTATAACATTTTGATAACCGTTCAGTCTAACGCTAGACTCTTTCTTATAGATTTAGGTATTTGGAGTTTACATCTGACTATAAAATCTGACTTAACTTAGCGTCAAAGGTTCAACTGTTTTAGACTAACCACCTAATGGGCTCGGATGCGAAATTCATATTTTATCATTTGCGTTGGTTAAGGTCAATGTATTTCAATTTTTCGAAATTATAGACCGACGCTCTTAGGTTGTGCGTGAAGTCGGCCATTCCGCATTGTGCCCGCGTAAAAGACGACAAAGGCCTGATGTTTTCAAAAACTCAAAAAGTCCTTGGTACTTGGTGGAATTTGAACCTGCACCCTGTCTCCTTAGATTCCCAAAGGTATCTCAGGTGTAAGCAATTGAGGTTGGTTTTCCGCGCTTGATACTGGCTGCCGGATATGCAACATCCGCAGTAGTTGCATGTTTTTTTGACATCTGTCACGCTCGCTTTTTATTCTTCTCCGTCTTCATAGAGATCTGGCTTATAAATGTTCATGAAACAAACCTTACGAAGACCTTCATAAGGCAGGCCGCAATTGCCTAACCATTCCTTACATATTAAAAAGACAAAGAGAACACAGCGCGTCAAAATTGTATATTGTGATTACATTTTTGTTTGTTTATAAATCAAATAATTATATTATTACCATGGACGTATAAAAAATAAATAAAGTATTTTTTTATTAACCCTTTCCCCAGACACGTCATAAAGCGTCTTAAACAATTGATTTTCCATTGTGACTGGAATCCTGGCGATCAAAAGTAAAATAACATTGAGATCGCATTAAATATTATTTAATATGCAAGCAAGCCAAAATGCACAAATGCCGAATTCATTCAACAAAATGGAAGACCCCACAATCCCGATTTAGAAACTTTTATTTAACTATTAACCTTCATGAATGCAGTCGTAAAAGGACGATCCATTATATTCCTGCCATGCCGATACTAAACATTCAATATAACCAGAACAATATGAGGGTTTCAAAGCTTTAATTTCTCCTGCTTTTATGCGAAGATCGAGGGCAATTTATCAGGGCAGGACATCTGAATGGGCTGTCTCGGCGCGTGCGCAGCCGGTGACGCGCGGGATTGTGCTGGGACGTGCGCAAGATGGAACGACGACGCGATTACACATACATGGTAAATTGTTTGATTTAACCTATAATTTACATTTGCAAATGCGCTCTGAGGCTTGCTGGTTGAGGCAAATGATTCTTGATTGGGGAAACTGAACTATTTACGATTTGTTTTATTTATCGTTTTGTTTTTGTTTCTCATTTATTAAATGAGTAAGCATTGAGCCGACAGCCAATCATGTGGTTAATAGCAGTTGTCACCCAAACTAAAATGTGCCAAAACAAACCTTAATGCAGTCGCTAACATGTGCTAGACAAAAAGAAACAACCAACGCAACCCATCCCTAATCAATTTAAGAGTGGTGTCACGTCACTAATATCTCTCTCTTGACATTAGTGTTGTGGGCAGGAAACAATCATATTGTAAGACTAAAATTTAATAAATGTTTTAATTTAATAATTAATTTTAAATTGTATTAAATTAAATTGTAATAAATGTTTAAATTTAATTTTTAATAAATGTTATTTCATGATTAAAGATTCATTTTATACTTGAGTCTATTATCTTAACCAAAATGACGCTTCAAATAAGTGAGCTTGAGGTAGAGGAACTTTATGAAGAGAGAAAAAGGTGACATTAAGGATACTTACGCCGACGTCCTTATACAAGTTTACCTACAACAAGTTCTAATGACACCTGCCTATATCTTCTTTACTAAACATGGAAGGATGTATATCATTATTATCCGAGAGAAAGCTTTCCACGACCACAAAAATACAGACTCGAAGCCAATCAATGCTGTATTCCAGTTATAGAACTTTAATGACTTCATTTACATGTAAATAATATATTTGAACTTTCATTACAACTAATGTTTAAATGAGTAGCCTAATTAGGCTTAGGATTAGACTTTATAAGACTTTTAAGTCTTGCAAGGTACGCCTTGAGAAAACTAATCCAATTGGCTGGGATCTAAAGTTTAAAACATCCATTTTAATTGGACAATACCACGTCTTGGAAAGCTCTTGGTCGTGCAATGCTTGCCATTTCGAGTAGGTTCCACATTAAGTATTAAATTCTCACAGGACTTCCAATGCTAAACCCTGCTATTAATATAATTGATTCTTGAGACGCGTAAAGTATGCATTGCAAGAGTGTTACATTTTGGTGATTAGAAAAGATTTTTTTTTTATAAACTTTAAGTCTATGGTCCCGGGTAATTGGTGCAAACCAATGTCATTACAAGCACATAGTTATTCATTAAAAATTTTAACAAATTTTATTAATATACTACCTTCTTGACGATTCGGATACTTTGCAGTTACCGTGATAAAAACTCAAGAGCAGAGTGAAATTACTCTTCTTGAAAACTAACAAAATTGGTTGTATTCTAGGTACTTTAAATAATGGAATATATTGGTAATCTCATATGGTTATGTAAATAATAATCCTTATATGTAAAACTGCATACGGTTTTATGTTTATTTAGAATATTTTTCTTTATTTAAGTTGTCCGTTCTATATGGTGACACTACCATGAAGTGGAGTCGACGCACATCTTATTGTATTTTCGTGACAACGTCCTATTATGCATTGAGTTAGTTCACCTGATATTATGCTATCTACAGTACCCTGTTGGGATGTGCTAATGTTTTAGCGTTAATCTAAGATAATGTAACCGCCAATTAACTTGTACTTGTACGCCTGCTTAATTATGGAAATATAAACAAATGCAATCAATTGTTAAGTTTTACTTAAGGAACAATTGAAGGGTACAAAAGCCGTTATCTGTTTGGAAGCTACTTTTTATGAATAATGATAGAAATTAAAATATATCCGTGATAGCAATACACAGTGGTGTATTTGCTATCACCGCACACCAGATGTGGTCACAGTGTGTTGGATTAAGTCCAAATTCCACATAGCCTGCTGGTGGAAACCTGTCCTTGGGACGTTACGATGATAAATACTGTACCTCATATCTAACACGCTGTATCATAAGCCAGTATTCCATCACCTGACTTATCCTTCTCACCGAAATGTCACTAAACTCAAACAAAACTGTTAAGGCATCAAATAGGTGAGTTGTATCCTCAAAGTCTTTGTGAGGAGGGCATAAATTGCATGTAGTTTACATGCTGGCTAGTCAGTATATGTTGTGTTTAACTTACTATCACCATTGTCGTTCATATATATGAGTGCCTGTTATGTTAAGATATGTATTCATTACTGTGTCTTATACCAAATAGCACCAAATAGCAAGGTATGCATCTTATAAAGATCAGATTGTATTATACCAAGGATCACTAAAGCATTTAAAATAGACGTCATATCCGATTCAGGTCCGTCTAGCTTTAATTAGACGCTTTACTTACGGCTGCACATAAAGTAGGATTCAGTAGCTGGCAAACGTTAATTTATTATGCTCGTAAATGCTCGGATTCTTATCACAATGTAGGCTGGCAAAATTTATTTCTTCGCGATCCGTTACAACCCACAGGCTAGGTGAATTGAACTCACTGAATAAAAATATAACACGCGATGTTCACCTTCCAATGAAGCACAACAAGGGTACGAGTATTTGATTTTATAATTATTTGATAACAAATAATATGATACTGTACTCATTAAACAATAAACACTCATTTTTTGAAAAAACTGCTGAGTTCTTGCTGGATTCCTCTTAGTAGAAAACTACCGGCCGAACCAGTGGTAGCTCCATTTCACATTCATTTGTGTTCTGTAAGGACCTAAACTGAAAAACACTTTTCATTTTCAATTATTTAGGAATTTTTATTATATTCAATTACTTAGGAATTTTAATTGCAATGAACATAAAACATATTCTGAAGGATCTCTAAACACTATCGTGAATTTACAGAAATCGTGACCCTATTCTCTCTTTCTCGGAACCTGACCATTAATGGAAATATGTAAATGCTATGATTCTAAATAGTCGCCGCCTTCGAAAAATAGCTTAAGGCCGGGAGCACTCAACTTTGAATACCACCATAATATCAATTTTATATTCTCATTGTTTAATCCGTTAGTAAATTACATGGTGGCATAAAATTTTAATACGACTTTTATTGAAAAATATACTGTATAGTAGACGCGTGTGCAAAAAGTGCAAAATTGTGCACAGCTTGGCAATATGTGTTATAAATTTTGCCCGATTTTAAAATAAACGAGATTGAACACAAAACTTATATAAAACAACGATGTGAATCAGGAGCCCGACAAAGATTGCGCAAACACAAGTAAACACAACTTGTTATGTTCAACGTGTTTTATTTGCGTGTATCTGCCCGTTGCTGCGGGCTAGGCGTCCGTCGGCACTTCATTGAAGCACGTCGCCATTGTGGCTATTGAATAAATATTTCATTTAGCGTACCACCCAGGCGGCAACACAAAGCGTGATTGATCGCTGAAGGGCAGCCCCGGTCAGGAGTGCCGGCCTTTCGTATGCCTAATATGGACCTGATCTGTGAACGGACCTAAATTTAATGAGATTGTCCCTGCTTCACATTATTCTTTTGAAGAAGTGTATAATTTATATGCAGGCATACAAATGTCCACGTCCACTGATCCAGGCCGACTGTGAATTCGTTTATTGGATGTTAACAGCAACGTTCGGGGTGCTCTGTTAATGATGGTCTCGGTAGCACGAAGAAAATAATGAAATGTAGCTCCTTAGACTTTCAGAAACTCAAATTCAAATAAACTTTGACATCGAAGGTTAATGGCAACTTACCGATGCCAGGGTCGGACTTCGTGAAAGTCTTTGGGCAGGTTGTTCAAACTTGCTGTTTGCTCAGTCTTGCACAGGTTCGATTAATAGCCTCATCTAACTACTAAGTTTAGTAATAATCTACAAACTCTACATTCTCAGTCGTGCACTCTTGAGAGAGTGGTCGACGTAATGGTGTGGGCAAGCGCCCTCGAGACTGTTTCCTTCAATTTTCACTCGAATAACCAATTGCTCAAATGAGACCTCGGCTCGAGTGATGTGTCCCAAGAACAAATTAAAAAAAATCGGAACGCCTTCAAACTCCTTAGATAAAACTACTCCGGATAGTTGCGCATGCATGCTTCTCATTAGTTACCCCAACCATATTTACATTCATCATGTCACGTCAACAGCGAGGATTTATGAGGTGCAATTATAGCGGCGGCAGACAAAAACAATCATGATTGACAGCTCCGGTTTATTAACTAAAACGCACCGAAGACAGAACCCGACTGCTGATCGGAAACTTCGGTAGTGTAGTGAATATGTTAAAGATTGGTTCGTTTCTGAACGTAATTCCCTGATTTGCTTATAAGTCATATAGCTTAGAACATCAGTGTCACTTAAAGCTTCCATGTCTGTAAATAAAAAAAATAATTTATATTATAATAGGTTTGGTATACCTATACGCAACGACCTTATCGCTGGTTGAGTTCCATTGTCCATGGCTGGTAATATAATGTTTATCTCAGGACATCAAATGTTTATATCAATGATTTCACAATGCTCAAGAAAACTCTATAATCGATAACATTAAAAAACTTGAAAGGATATTATCATTGCATTGCAAAAGATTACATTTTAAAATTGTTTGAAACATTCTCAGTACTCATCTCCCATAATGTCAATTAGAAATATCATATGACTATACTATCCCTATAAGCAGTCTGCTAAGAATACATTTCACTAGCATCTAGTAGCATGTAAAGTGTATAAGAATCATCAGTCATTACAACAAATGATAGCTAATCGCAATGCTCTGATGCTTGGCGCCATTACAGACTGTCAATCGAAGATGCTAACCATAATAATAAGCTCAACACACTAGTCCTAACACTAACCATGATTAATAACTGATTTATAACTCGATGTTAGTGTTCTTAATAACCACTGGTTATTCTGGTTCCATGGTAAGTAATTCATGTTTCATTCGTGGGACTCGATGAGTGTAGTGGGTTGAAAATCTCGCAAGTAAAGCAATTGAAATGGTGATCGAACGGGTGACCGAAAAATTATCTTGCGTTATCCGCGCTTCAGAAGCACGTCAGTTGTTGTCATGGCTACTATTGCTATGTTAGGGAAGACATTGGACCAACCCAATGGACCTGCATTAAGACGATAAATGTAATGTGATGAACGACTATAATAAAAAATCTCTTTTAAATCATAAGTGAACCGGATGATTCGTACGCTCACCTGGTGGTAAGTGATACGCCTAGCCAAGAGAGATGCAGTCTTGAAGAAATCAGGACCAGCAGGTACCTAGTCATTATTTTTCGTCAACACTACCCTGGCCGTCACCCAAAATGATAGATTTAGGTATCTTATACCGGTAAATATGCTAGCTTCAGCGTCCTTATCCAAAACAAGTATTATTTTACGGGACGATATCTAGCACTGCGGTTGTACCTACTTAGACAACTCTGTACCGAATCTACTGTCTTTCTTTCTCTCTTTAAACTTCCCATTTTGTTATTGTTTTATAACTAGTCATATTCTATATTTTAAAGTCCAACTAACTTAAGAATGCTGCAGGTGAACTTTATGTACAAAAACATATATGTTTTTACCATTCTGAATAGCCCCTTAACCAATTGCTTTGTACAGCCCACATGATTTGCTATATTTTATATTGATGTCATAAAGTCTTCTATATAAAACAAAATGGCTCTCCAAATAAAGTTTACATCTAAAGTTGTATAAGGTACAAGCATTGCTTTA